>VURO01004343.1:3050-22247 GCA_015108175.1 Pelvicachromis taeniatus | reverse complement strand
AAGTCAACATTTAAGTTTACCGGAAGCTTCCACACACACACACACACACACACACACACACACACACACACACACACACACACACACACACACACACACACACACACACACACACACACACCACAGAGACACATCAGTCTTTTTTATTTTTTATTAGCTTATAAATATAGTGAATTCTTCCATTCACATCCAGAAATACACATCCAAAAAAGAAGAAGACATATTCTGTGCAGAATCAGAATAGAATTGCAATGCAGAAGTTCCTTCAAAACATAAAATAAACCATTTTAAAGTGCAAAATTTCCAAATGTGTATCATGTGACTCTTTTTTAATGGCATAATTATACTGATGTTCTACAGCATAATTAATAATAGTTATGGCCACACTGGATAAATAAATCATATTTCAGAGTTATACGGTTTCATTAAATCTCTCTGGCTCCAGCTGTGAGGACATATGACCAGCCAGTCCTTTTTTTTTTTTCTTCAGAATTTCACAATAAAGCACAGGTTAGAGAATAATAACAATAATACTAAAAAAATCACAAAAATAAATACATTTTACACAAATGTTTTTTTCTTTCGTATCCCATGGAACAGCTTGCAATCCCCTCAGGTTGAAGCAAAAAATATCACCACACCTGTTTCCAGCTGCACATATGCACCCTTTTCACGGGCATAGCTAAAGTTATGAGCAGTGCCAGTGCTTTTCCTTCAATGACGAGTCATTATATCAGAAGACAGCAAATGCAGCAGTACAGTAAAAAAAAGAAAGAAAAAAAGTGAAAAATATAATATCTGAATATCTATAATATCTGAGCTAAAACCTAAATGTCTGTAGTGAAAAAGATAAATAACCTAAAATAAAATCCTCTAAATGTAAATCCTACACGATCCTTCATATAACAGCAGTAATCTTTGGTACCTTATAACTGCATGCACAAATATTTTGTGATTCAGCCATGACCAATGTACCAAAAAAAACATATTTCATTTAATGTTTTCATAATAATACAATGAAAAGTGTCTGCAGCACTTTCACATGGTAACATAGTACAGAAACAGTAAGCATCATGCCAGTGATGACGCCAGTCATCACCACCAGTCTGAGGAGACATCTCCTCGGTGGACGTGAATGATTGCCGGGTGTTGACCTTTGCTGTTACATCACACAGAGGCCCTGCAGGTGTCTATAATGACTGCCGGCCTGGGTGAACATACAGTGGTGTTCTATTTTAAGTCCTTCACACTGATTGTGATTCTCCGTGTGGAAAAAGAAAAAGAAAAAAAGAAAACCCCAGAATGAGTCATGCAAGTGCGAGCCTAGCCGCTACAGATAGACAATAAGCACCCGCAGCTCGTGTCTGGGCCACGGCCTGCAGTGAAGGCGTGATCAGAAATCAGGAGACGAGTGATCCGTGTTAACAAAGTAGGTGGTGAGCTCCCCTTTCCCCTTCACGTTCACTTTTCCTCTGAGAGTGACGCTGTATCCCACGGTCTGGACCATCTGGGACGTCTCCTCGGTCACCTGCGAGCCAAAAGATGACAATAAAAAGAGTTAGGCTGTATGTCTCTCCAGGCAACTTTAAGCTGCTGTGCCAAAAATAAAAAAAAAGCCCAAAAATGCACCTGAGGCAACAGAAAAGCACAAGATGCAACAAGCTGCCAAGGCACACCTCAGAGCTTTACACAGATGCATGAAAGAAAAGAAGGTGGTGCTGGAGTACCAATCAGAAAAGTCCTGTTGCCATTTACTTTGATTATATGAATCACACCACGGCCTGTCTGAGCGTCATACTGACACAATTAGTACGTCCAACCCATGACGAGGGGAGAAGACTTCAACACAGACTTGCGGTAGCTGATTTCTGTTTGGATATCATAAACTTCTTTTTCTATCCACTTAATTTAATTTCATCTTATACAATCTATTCTATACTTTTATACTTGGTAGAGAATCATGTTACAGCCTTGAATCAACCCTGATGTTTCTTTAGATTTTGCTTCCAAAGAGTCAGACTTTCTTGTAATTCTTAAAATGGTCTTGGACAATAGTTCTACGAAGGTATTTCAAAGTTTTCTTTGGACATTGGCTGCTTTTACACCCATTTTTAGTCCAGTCCTTTTACCTTTTAAGAGTAATGTTTGTTGTTGGGCTTCACACTGACCTATGAGTCCTTCCAGCATAAAACAGGTTCCCAACCAAAAGGCAAAGAACCAAATTTAGCCACTTTGTTACTAACAACCTGTTGTGAAAACACTCCCATTTGTTTCAGTTTCTTTAGTTGAACTGATGAAAAAATGCCAAAGATAACACAGCTTGTGTCTCAGTTCTGGGTCACTTTCACCCAGCATTTTCAGTTTCTTTTGTGTTTTGGTAATATTTTGTATTATGGTTTATGTTCTGGTTCACTAGCAGTCTTAGTTATGCTGTTTTGAGTTTCCTGTATTCCCTGTTTAGTTCCGTGATTATTAGATTCCCCTTTGTGTCTTGTTTGGTGAATAGCCACAAATAAGTTGAGGAAAATAAAAATGTCTTTTTATAGGCCTGATTCCATCATGAACAAAAATAATCTCCATTACAATCTTATTTGATTTAAAAAAAAAAAAATCTAATAGAACTTTTTTTGGTCATTTTTACCTTGAAATATTTGTTTTGTCATTTTGTTTTATGTTATTTTATTGAGCTATATAGTTTGTTCTTCTTCTTTAAGCTATTTCATTGAAGGTCGTGTTTGAGTTGTAGCCGCTGTAACAAAGGACTCTCCTAACCTTTGACATTCAGTAAATAAAGTTTATCTTATCTTACTGAACAATTTTGAAACTTTCACCAGACTGGCGTCCTTCAATGAGGCATTAACGCCTTTACAAACATCAGTAAATCACCATACAATACTGTATTATCATATTATAGGCTTGTTACAGCACATCCATCAAACAATGGCGAGAGAAAAAGATTCAGGATGTATAAAAAAAACCCCCAAAACCCTGACCTGGATCTTGTCCAGTACTCCTGTGCTGTCCATCCTGCTGGCCACATTAACAGAGTTCCCCCAGATATCATACTGAGGTTTATGGGCTCCGATAACTCCTGCAATCACTGGGCCGTGGTTGATCCCTGAAGGGGAACATCAGACACAAATTATTTCACGGTTATCAAGACAGACCACAAATGTCTGAAGAGGTCAGACCAGCGCCGTCCATGCACCCTAGTTTTTAATCATTTAGCTGTCTATAAAAATGAAAAACAAATTGACATCATGCAAAAGCAACTTTTCATTTGACTCTGTAAATACAATACATAACAAAACTATAAATAATCTGTCACATCTGCATTATTCTTCTGCAGAAACTCACCGATCCTCAGTTTGAAGCTGTTAAAAGAGTGTGTGTTGATGACCTCCAGTTTGGCCATCAAAGCAATAGCAAACTCCACCATGGAGCGAACGTGGCTGTAGGACATGTCAAATTTCTGTAGGGGGAGCCAGAGGTCACAGTATTCAGTCAGAGGGTGCGAGTGCAGTTTGTTTACACTTTGAAAGTAGACCAGAAGACGGCTTTGCAAGTCTGGATTTGCAAGTCCAAATTCTTTTCTTTAGTATGTCAGTCATCCTGTGTGAAGCCTGCAGGCAATAACCTGCTCAGCACCTAAAGCTGTGACTTCAGGGTCACAAACCTTTCTTTCATCCCCTGGAGCCGAGTGTGTCAGCCCTGCAGCGGCCATGTAGGTGCTACCGATGGTCTTAATCTTCTCCACCGAGGAGAACTTGGGCTTTGAAAGAAGCTGCATGAAAGAAACACAAAGAGAAAGAGAGAGTGAGAAAGAGGCAGATAAGACTAAATGTTCCTGCATGCTGGCGCTGACAGCAGCAGGACTTCCCACCGTCAGCTTCCTCATACCTCATCGAAGTCTGATATGATTTCGTTGAGGAATCGCAAACACTCCAGGCCGTCTTTGTTTTCGCTCGTCTCGTTGTAAAACTCTTTGAACTGAGGCACCGATGCAAACATCACGCACACGCAGTCGTATGACTGACTGTACAGGTCCTGAAAAGAAGGGAAAATAAAATGATCATCAAAAAACACATTTTCATCCCATTTGCACGCAGGAGCCGTCAAAAGTCAAACCTGTTCTGCTGCTTTTTGCATGTGAAACTCCGAAAAGGGTTCACAACTCGAAACGAACGTGTTGGTGCCAACACTCAACATCCAAATACCGTTGATCAATTTTCCCTCCACGGTGGATCTGCTTTCAGACTAACTGCGCTCAAATATGGCTGATTGAGATGGTACAAATAGTAAGAAAAATATATCAAAGGGAACCTTTTACACTTTTCCTTTGTTTCCTGTCAAATATGTGCTGATAACCAATCATTCACATGAGGTCAGCGTATGTACAAGTCAAGGACATGTGAATAAAAACCACACTAAGCACTGTTTTTGAGACTGTTGTCTACTCTCTGCACTGTATGATGTCAAACAGAGTGGAGATCCATAATATGGCCATCTCAGCCAAGAATGCCCCACCCACCTATCGTTCACAAACCTTCTGTTTGCAAGGGGCAACCAATCAGAAGAGATACATCGAGGATGAACAGAGAAGCTGCACAAAAGCCCGATAAAGGGCAAATATCGGGGCGTACAACCGACTAAATTTAAACTTTCATTGAAATTTTGGCTTTCAGAGACTCCAGGATTCTTATTTTGTCAACACATCCAGACGAAATCCACATTCAGATCAGATCACATTTATTCTCTTTTGTGGCAGAAAAATAAAGTTTTCTTCCCCATCAATCCATCCAGCTTCTGCCACTTATCCAATTCAGGGTTGCAGGTGGATTGCTGAAGCCTATCCAAGCTGCCATAGGGTGAGAGGAAGGGTACACCCTGGACAAGTTACCAGTCTGTCACAGAGCACAGATGGACAACCATTGCAAACGAGTCTTGCAAGACCACTGTAATATTTTCTCATGAAATTCCTCTGAATATGTCACACAGCAGAAGATAAATGTGAATATTAAGCTCGTATACAACTGGGTCTGTAATGAACAGGTAAAGGATAGCAGCTGTGCATCTTGGGAATGTTTTACTTACCTGGTTATTGATGTTTTTGCCCATGAAGAAAGAGGCGACGTGAAGCGGCAAGACGTTCTGCAGGAGGAGCTTGTTGACGTTCTCCATGGTCTCCATCTCGTCTCGCTCTGTCTTGAAACAGCGCTCCAGCAGGAAATCTACACGGCAGCTCAGCTCATCCTGACGGAGCAGCGAAGAGACAGAGGTTTCAATCGGTAAATCATGTAAATCATGGCATTTCCTTCCTTAAAGAACTTTTTGCACACAGACGCACGCAAACGCACACACTCACCTGTCTAGCCAGTATGATGCATACAATGTAAAAGATGGACAGCCAAATCCCAGACATGATTTGAGGGTCCTTCAGGACTCCAGGTCTGTAGAAAATCACATGCATGTTTTTATATTTAGAACTGTGCAGACTTCTAACATATATCCATTACATATATGCTCAAAGAACAGTGTCTTGTATCAAATGCAGCCGATGGGGCCGGCACCCTCGGGTGGGCCTCAGTCTATAGAAGGCCGATGAATAAGTAATGCTGATGTGAAACTCCAGACAAGGATTCACAATCTGGACTCTCAGAAGTAGACAAAAGGTAGGAAATCCAACACTTTGGCTGGGCAAAACACACTATGGCCCAGCTCCACCTCATCTCCTACACCCTGTGCCTGCACACTTTTACTTCCTGTGGAGACTCGTCCACATTCAGTGCTACTCTAATTAAGACCCCCACCCCACCCCTCATTAATGATTAATAGCACTCTTTAAAAGTGGAGTGCTTGTTTTGTGTCCAATCAGTAGTGAACCAAAGGTCGAGCTGGAAAAGGGTGGAGGACTTTAAATATCTTGAGCTGTTGTTCACGAGTGATGGGTGAGAATGAAACGGGGAGTCTCAGGGGTTCAGAGTAGACCCAATACTCCACATTGAAAGAAGCCAGTTGAAGTGGTTCAGGTATTTGACTAGGATGCTTCTTAGATGAAGTGTTCTGAATGTCGATTACATCTGTCAGCCAGCTTGGGAACACCAAGGTGTCATATTCTTTCATTTTTGGCTTTTTACACATAAAATCTTGAAAAATCCTGATGAAAATACATGTAGATGCAGCTTTAGTTATCATAAAAAGTTTAACATAAAAGAAAATATTCTGTCAAATTTACACCTTAAACTTGGTTGCCAACATTTAAAAATAGTGACGGCCACCAGTGCTAAAAAAAAAAAGCATTTTTGGGTGCTGGGAAACGTGCAGAATGAGGCGAGTGCTTTGCTTGTTTTTCAGTGTTGGCTTTTTCATGTGTGCAGAAGTGAAATGTACTCACTGGGAACCATTATAACATAGTTCAATGAGGCAGCTTGATCTTGACTCGTAAACATAGAGGAAGAGGGCGAGGTAAACCACGACAGCCAGCGTGAGCAGCAGTGTTTTCACAGACATGCACGTCCTGGTGAACACAATCACTCCCAGCATGGCCAGCAGGCAGCAGTACAGGTAATACTGCATGTTTGGACAGAGGGAGGTGGCAGGAGAAATATGTAAGTGCAACAGGTTAGGTGTAACTTCCAACACTTTGAGTGAAATGTTCTAATACGTTCAAGCAGCTATGTTCTTCTCTTGGCCAAAAATCTTTCAGAAATGTAGGAGCTAAATGTCAAGTATTTTAGCAATGTTCAAGTCTGTGCTAAAGACAAAAAACAAGTCACATAGATCCATAAATAACAATGGTATTAAGAAATCTAACCGCACCAAAGAAATTACAAAATACAACATTTAACATGTAATAAAGGCACAGTGAAACATTCATTAACTCACAGGCAGTGTGTAGAGTTTCAAACTTTCCAACTCTGTCCTGTTGGTTATGCTGGTGCAGTTATTTCCAGGGAGGAAGTACTGCAAGAAATTAAAATTTAAACAGTAAATGAGATATAACGAGTAAAGAGGCTCATTTAATGAATCTACAAAAGATCAATAATTATTTAACCATAAACCGTTTTGTTATGAATGATTTTATAACTAAAAACTATCTGTGTCAAAGTCTTGAGTCGCCCCTAATTTCTTTTTATTTTGTTGGCAAAATGGGAAATAGATGCAGTGATTTACTGAAACAGATGCAAACATGCTTGGAAATACATTATATAGGGTATATGTTGAGGTCTGGGGGCGCTCCGGGGAGGCCAATCCCTGGCTGATAGTGTTTCACTGTGTGTTTTTCTGTCCAGGTATGGTTTTACTTCACTGACAGTGTGTCTGGGATCATTGTCTTGCTGAAAAGTGAAGCTATTGCCAATCAGATGCTTTTGGATGGTGGATCAAAATCCAATGCTTTTTATAATTTCATCAGTTATAACAAGACCTCCAACAGCACTGCACCCCAAACCATGACAGCGCCTCCACTGTGTTTTACAGATGGCTGCAGGCACTCAGTGTTTTACCCCTTTTCTTAGGAAAAAATTCAAATTTAGATTCTTCACTCTATCAGACCTGTCCTTGCTGATTTTCAGTCCAGTTCCTGTGTAATCTGGCATACCTCAGCCTTTTCTCTCTGTTCCCTTTCTTAAAAACACAGCTTCTTGATCACCAACCTACCACTGAGACCATTTCTGATGAGGCTTCAGTGAACAGCAGATGGATCAACTGTAGGTTCAGATGTTTTTTAGGCCTAACACGTCTTTTTTGTCCTCCAGTTTCCTCAAAAATTATAATGAGAGTTTTCAGCTCTTTGGAATGACCTTGTTTGTACAAAAACACAATTTTTATGTCTGTCAGACTGAGTTATCGTTCACACTTTTAATAGATTCAACTAAAGAAATAGGAACAAATGTGTTTTCTGCTAGTAGAAAGCAGAAAATTTCTTATACTTTCTTATACTGAAAGTGTAACGACTGGACTGACCACTAGTGAAAATGCAGCCGATGTCCAAATAAAAACTTTGAAAGAACTTTAGAAAGCCTGGAGAAATGTTGCTCAAGAGAACTTTAAAAAAAATAAAATAAATAAAACTGAAACAAAATGACAGTTGTTCTTTCACTGAGCCATTAATGGCGGAACAACCGATGAAGGAACTTACAAGGTTGAGCATGGCCATCAGCAGAGTGATGAGCACACAGAAAATGATCACAAACAACCGCAGCACCGCCCTGGTGGAGACACCGCGAGACAGCCCAGATATCCACTGGACACCCACGGGCATCTTGGAACGCCATTTCTGTGAAACAATTAAAAAATGCAGTATTTATGACGAACAGTGCCAGCAGTCGCTCATTACCTCACCTATCGTCATAAAGCGATTCTAGTCGCTATAGCTGTGCGTGAACATGTGTCTGCATGACGCTGAAGCCTGGATTGTCAATAAAAGGTGCATCACCTGTTGATATGTATTAAACATAGCCCGCCTGGGATTGTTTACCTCCAAGTATCCAGTGAGGGCAATGAACAAGAACAGCACCATCACTGCAAAGGTCACGCCGTAGGACACCGCCATCACAAAGTTCCTGCGGAAGAGTAAAAATTCATAGTTCACACCACTTTCTCCCCAAATGATAAAAGACGTGCGCTTGTGAGACGGCAAGCAAGAAACAGTCTTGCTCACCTCGTAGAGACCAGCATCTGGACGGTGAAAAGAGTGACAAAAATTAAACCTAAGCAGCTCATCGAGTGGTGCAAACCCTCCACCTCTGAAAAGCGGAACTGAAAACAAACAAGCAAACAAAAACACATGTAAATGGCTTGAAAACGCTTCAACCTTCAACCGTAATCTCATCTTTGACCTGAGAATGAATCTACCTGTTTCTCTAAGTTGATGTCGTTGAACAGCAGAGTCAAACAGTTGAGCTTCTTTGCTCTCTTCCTGAATGAAAGATTGGAAAATTATCAGAAGACGAATCACAGAAGCCAGAAATATTCAATAGATCAAATTTCTTATATAAATCCATTTTAATGACAAACAGTCATGCAGTGTTATGAAAACCTACATACACCCTCACAGCTTCCACAGGAGTTAAGAGGGTGAGGTTGCAGTCGGGCGCTGTTAATGCCAAATGTCCTTGATTAACTGAACATCAGCAGGAGTGAGCACCTAATTTGCTGCTCCGGAGCAGTCAGGTGTTTGTTAACACAATGACATGACAGCAAATTCACCCCCGAGGTCAGACGGTGCAATGTTCAGAGAAACTGCAAAAAGCTCAGCCTCTACAGGCCTCAGTTGGCATCTTAAATGTTAAAGTTCATGACAGCACAGTCAGAAAAGACTGAACATGTATAGCTTGTTTGGAAGGTTTTCCAGGAGAAAGCCTCTTCTCGCTAAAAAGAACAGCTTAGGTTTACAAAGCTGCATCTGAACAAACCACAAAACAAATGGGACAATGAAAGACCGAAGACAAAAGTGCAGCTGTTTGGTCATATTGCACAGCGCCAACTTTGGAGACAGTCTAACACAGAATATCAGCTGTGAAGCACAGTGGTGGAGCGGTGATGATTTGGGCTTGTTTTATAGCCATATGACCTGGACAACTTGCTGTCATAGAGTTGAACATCAACTCCTCTGTATACCAAAGTGTTCTAGAGTTCTGCGAGGCCATCTGTCTGTCACCTAAAGCCTGGCTGAAACTGGGTCAAGCAACACGACAACGGTCCCAAGCATAAATTCTACATCAGAATGGCTAAAGAACAGAATCAAGGTGCTCTAATAATTCAATCAAAGTCCAGGCCTCAACCTGACACAAATGCTTAAGCGGGACCTTAAGAGAACTGAGCAAATAGAAATCCTCATTGTCAAGAACAGTGGACCAAAACTGTTCTACGAGCAGCTGAATGGTGGGATGTACTGAGTTTTTCAGAGGACTGTGAAAACCATTTTAACATCAAAGCAACACAAAAATCTTACCTTTTAATGTCTAGCGTGTCCAGCGATCCCCTAACACTGTTATCAATGACCAAACTGGGACAGAAAGAGGAACATGTTACACATGTTACACATGTTAGACACATCCACAGATTAAAGGATGGATTTTATTGTTCTATTTATTTCTATTAAACTTAAATTAAAAAAAAATGCATTTTTGCACGACTTCTCTTATGATCTTTGATGAACTTTTGGCACTAACCAGTCGTCCTGCGAAACCGGTCGTTCCTGAATCAATCAAGCAAACAGACAAACATGAACACGGTGAGAAACAGACTGCGGGAACTAAAGCCACATCGCTCAAATGCACAACAGAGTTAATAATGAAACACTGATTAGAGGCCAAGCAAAGACCCAGAGGTGAGGTGACATGCTGCATTTCTGAGGGAGAAACTAAGCAGCAACAGCACAAATGCACAGATACGTACGGTGGTTGACTTCTTGGGGCGTCTGGCCTCGGGGTTGCTTAGGCCTTCGAAGGGGTTGACGCTCTTCCAGGACTGGAGGTACTGAGACATCCGGAGCGATGCTCGCTGCCTGTTCTCCCCTGGTGCAAGATGGTTGGGCTGAAATTGTGGCAAATATTACAGCTTAACGTGATTTGAACTGTGATTCATTTTCCTAACAGATACAATACACGCAACAGAGAGTTTCCAGAGGGGACACCATTATCATCCAGGCTCTTACGAACAGCATTTAATCATCTCTTTTTACACATAACGGATTACGTTGTGGTTGCTGTTGTGAAATTAGATATGTACACCAACGTGTTCATTCCTTATGCTGGGCACAGACACAGCATAGGGAATCAACTTAAACACCTAGCTGAAATTTCTAACTTGGAATGAGGCACAACACGTTTTATCTTACCGTACACCACAAGCGTGAGAAACACTTGAAAGACTCAATCCGGCATGTTCTCACTTTCCAAGACAATGTGTCACAAGCTTGTAATTTGTTTTAGTCACGGGTCATGTGAGTGGGAACACAAAGAGTGTTTTCAAGAGTATACTTAGATCCATTTAGAGATTGAGATTTCGCCACATTTATAAAGGAATTCAAAAGAAGACAAAAGCTTGTTTTTATGTGAAGTCAGAGGTTGGGATTTCCAAAGTTCCAGGAAATGAAAGATGTTATTAGCTTGATTGGCTGCAGTATTTCTAACATGAAAATTTCATTTGGATAATAATGAGGTTATATCTGTATTATAACACATAGTTTATATACTTGGAAAGGAATAGGATGAAGTTCACATATATTTGATATTTTTGGGGAAAAAAAACATCTCACAGACAGGCAGACACCTACCAGCACAGGCCTCCTGGGAGGACGGTGTGGCTTCTTGGGGTCAATCACCAGGTATGTTTTTCTGCCCTTCAGAAGATGGTCCCGACTCCCCCCGTCCCCATTCTCAACTTTGTACGCTCCATTCAAGTGTTGCAGTGTCTCCTCTGTGATGTGGACCCGCCTATTGATGAACAGTAGAAATAATAAAATACCCTGCAGCTCAAAGTTTCATTATGTTTATACTGACTTTAAGTCTCTCTCACCCAGGGAGACCTCCGGACTCCATGTGGTTGGCTAAAGTGACGTCATCGGACCACACGTCGTACTGCCACTTCTGTAAGCCAATTACGCCGCAGAGCACGTTGCCTGTGTGAACGCCTACCCGCATGTTGATCTGCACCCCGGTTGCCTCTCGTAGGTTACTACGGGGAGATAAATTTTTGAATGAAATCTGTTTAGCTCTGATCATTTCTGGCGTTCCTCGCTGTTTCGTCCACGGTGCTAAGAAGACAAGGACAAGTACCGAAAGACAAACAAAACAATATATATAACTGTGTATATATTGTATACATCGCCTCAAAGGAATTTATATATTGCGACTCCACAATAATATAGAGAAACCCCCAACAATCAGGCAGCCCCGTATGAGAAAGCACTTGGCGACAGTGGGAAGGAAAAACTCCCAACCTGCTCCAGACTAGGTTATGCGTTCAACATCAGTTACCATGGTGATTTAGCCAGGTCAAAAGACTGACTTTTTGTGGCATGGTAAACTCAGACGTTAAGCTCGACACAGCTCGCCGAGCCGTTAATCTCATAACGCACCGCCGTGGACGTCACAGCAGCACAACCTCAACAAAGGTCAACAGGTGAAAACAGTGTGTGAGGGTGAAATAGAAGTAAAACCAAATGCAAAGACAAATTAGCAGCCAGTGAGATTAAAGAGAGACGGGTAAACCCAGAAACAAAAGACAGGAAACACCAGAAAATACCCCCCCCCCCATCTTCCTTTGTGTTTTATCTTTATAACTTCTAACTGTGTGTGCTTTTTCTTTCTGTTTCTTCTTTTTCTTCCGTTGTGCTTTTTTTTAAATTAAACTTTCATTCTGTTACTCTCTACTTCCACTTTCTTTCTGAAACTTCCATTGTTTTTTTTACACTGTATTTTATTCAACTTCTGTTCTTGGGAACTACTAATGACTAATAACTAACAAAGATGATAGCAACGAAAATAAGAAACAAAGGGCTGTAAATACTTTGCAGTGAAACACAGATGGTAATGCAGATGAAGAACATTACAGTCTTAACTTAACGTATCCTTAGTTTAAACAATAACCCACACTGACAGCCCTGTAAAAGCTGCTTTTGTACAAAATGTTCTTTTTAATTTGTGCCTTAGAGGGGAAATCAAAAAACGCCAGACTATTTTAAAAAACCCAATCCTTAATGTCAATCATAAACTTCCCATCAGACCGACACATGACACTTTAATGTAAGTTTTATAGACGTATTTTATATCCAAATGTGATTAATCTGATATTTTGACATTTCATCAACATTGTGTGACAAAATAACACAAGACCTCAATGAAATGAGCAGCACCAGTGTGTAATGGACTCTTTATAGTTGTAATGCTTCCACATTTAGCTTCTGTGTGCTCCCAGCAGCGGTATACAGTCTGCTTTCAGTCGTACATTTGAATATGAGTGTCACAAGCATGAAGAGGAAGTTACACAGAGTACATCACATGTAAATTCACAAAGATGACGTGCTTTAATCAGATGGGAAATTATTTTTGGCACGTCAGACATTTTAAACAACTGTAAAGCACATTCCTTTTTTTTCTTACAGCATCTGTACATGTGGAGAAAAAATCATCTGAAATTGACCTAAATATGAGCAAAGCTCGAGATAAACTGACCTGATGGCCGTGCACATGTCCAACCCCATCTTAACACAGTTCTTGGCGTGGGTGGGAATGGGGTCAGGCAGACCAGACACACAATAGTAGCAATCTCCCAGGATCTTAATGCGAAGACATCCATTCCTCTACACATGGAAAGAAAGGGACGAGAAAGTGAGTCCGGGAGGTCAGAGCCGACACAAAGCAAGTCTTTGTGGGGAAATGAAAGGGTTATTTTGGGGTGGGTGTGCTGGTATTTGCACCTTGGCGATCTCGTCGAATCTGCCGAAAAGCTTGTTGAGCACAGCGACCAGCTCTTCGGGTGTGCAGGTGCTCGCCAGCTTCGTGAAGCCCACGATGTCGGCATACAGAATGCTACATGAACCCACACAGACAAACCGAAGGATTACACACATTTAAGTAGCTCACGGTGACTGAATAATCAGCGGAAAAAACAGAAATGTGTCTGACAACTAAAGCGATTCTGTTATTTATTAGCCAAATTTTAAACCCATATTTGAGCTGACACGCTGGGCTCCTTAGAAATTGATCAAGCATAAAGTTCAAACACTAAAATATTTTTTTCTTTTGAGGAATGTAAGTAAATAACTGTAATTTGGCAAGTTAATAAAAATAATAAATAAATAATGTGCTTCATGTTTTAAACACTGTCATATAAACATATAAAACAGTCAAAGAAGACAACATTGAGCGGCGTTTGACTGAATATTTGTGCCTTGACTTTGAGATTTTGGTGAAATTATTGTTGTAAATCATATCCTATTTTCCTCTGACATAGAGCTCAGTGTGGGACATGAAAACACACTACTTTACTACAAGCCTTATTACCATGTACACTGCGGACTTCAGCTATAACACGGACACTTGCCACTCTCCAGAAGTTCTCAGATGACACCGCCATTGTGGGTCAGGTGTCGGAGGGGAACAAACTGGAATACAGGGGGGTCATCAATGACTTCGTCAGCTGGTGTGAACAGACCCATCTTCACATCAGTGCTAGCAAGATGAAGGAGCTGGTGATCGACTTCAACAGGAAGCCACCCCCATTACACCAGTGAACATCCAGGGTTTGGACATTGAAACGGTGGAGGAGTACAAATACCTGGGTGTTCACCTCAATAATAAAGTGGACTGGTCCACGAACACAAACGCACTGTACAAAAAGGGTCTAAGCCGTCTCCACCTGCTACGGCGGCTGAGATCCTTTGGGATTAACAGGACTCTCCTAAGGACGTTTTACGACACTGGTGGCGTCTGCTATCTTTTATGCTGTGGTTCGCTGGAGTGGTGGGATGGCAGAGAGGGACAGAGGGAAACTTAACAAACTGGTCAAGAGGGCCAGCTCTGTCCTGGACTGTCCGCTGAAGTCCATCGAGCAGGATGGGAAGGAGAGGATGTTGTCTAAGCTAACATCCATCATGGACAACACCTCCCGCCCCCTGCATGAGACTGTAGGAGCACTGAGCAGCTCGTTCAGCAGTAGACTTTTACACCCACAGTGCAGGAAGGAGCTACCGCAGGTCATTCCTACCAGCAGCTGTTAGACTGTATAACACAGTTTAACATGGTTATTCTACTCATCAGCTGTTTGTTCACTGTACATTCCCCCCCCCACACAAACACACACACTCTTGTGTACATATCTCTGTACAATTGTCTATATATTTCTGTACGCTGCTATCTGTATATACAAACCCATTTGCTTATGTATATAAGACCACTTTAGTGTTCCCCCCCTTCTATATTTATGTTCCCCTTGCTAAAAGAGCTGTGTAACACCAGTATTTCTCACTCGTGGGATAATAAAGTTTTATTCTATTCTATTCTAATGCGCACTCATCCATTTATTAAAGGATCTGTTCTATGGATTAAAGTCCTTCTAAACATCATCATCGCACGCCACCAACACATCTTCCCATTTTTGGCCAAAAGAGGTTTTATAAGCCATTAGATAAAACTGCTAAGTTATCTAATCAGCTAGCTCAAACTCTTTTACACACATAATAACAGGTGTGTAAATGTTAAAGGTGTAGCCCTATTGTACAATCTAAATATGGAGACCTTATAAAAACATTACACATAATGCCGACGATGCATTTGGTCATAATTTGGTGACGCCATATCAAAGTTGGGCTTATGTGGTTACAAATGGTTTTACATGTAAGTAAGTGAAATGTTTTTCTAGATCAAAGTGGATCACAAACACAGCGTTGTGTTTGAGGCCCGGGTCTTGCGCTCTCACGTCAGTATTATGTCATTTGAGCAGACATCAGACACAAATAGATGACGCTACTGCTGCATTTGTTTGTGGAGGAGGAGGTGGGGGTGTAAACAGCAGGACTGCGTGCTGGAAATTTTCACTGTGACCTCACCCATCCACACCTGAATTTCATACAATTTAATACAGGCGTGCCAAACATAAGGCCCGGGGACCGAAATCGGCCCGGTAAAGACTCCAATCCAAGCTGACCCACTGGAGAGATTCAGAAAAGGTGAGGGAGCGCGTGAATTTCGGACCTTTAACTGTATTTTCATGAGTTTTACAGCTTTTCCTACAGATAAAGACCTGCCGTTGGCCATTCATACCGCAGGAAAATCAATTACATGACATATAAGTCACTGCTTTTTACTATTAAATCGACGGAACCCCCCCCAACATTTTCTGTCAAATAAACAAAACTTTATGTTTTATAATTACAGGTCAGTCTGATTAATGAGCACCCATAGCCTTTTTCTGAAATTGTACACATTTATTCCTATTAGATTTCTTTCACTTACTCCAGCAGCATTGCTTTGTCATGTAAACCTTCTTTTTAAGACATCTCAGTGATTCAAAACATAGTTAAACTTCTTTTAAGGAGCATTTTTAACCCCCTTAAGATCAGTGCAAGAGTCCCACGATGCAAAATGAGCTTGACATTGCTGATTTCCTACTTTTGAAGTCCTTTTTTTGGTACATGTGTTCACAGCAGGCGAGCCCGCCCCACTAACCTGCTTGAAAATGTCTGCTATATCTTATTCTGATGCCATCCACTGCCTATTTTTACATTTTAAGGACACTTAGAAACCCTTCAGAGAGGAGCATGTTTGGTTTTTGTTGTTTGTAAAAAATACTTTGTGTACTTCTTAAGATAGTTAATCCCACCAAACATGAATAATAGAACGATATAATATAATACAACCACACCAAGCACCGCACAAATGTAGAAGACATTGTCACAAAAGGACAATCAGCACCTTCTCCCTGCTCACCTGACGTCTCTGTGCTGCCGTACGTACAGGCTGTGAAAGTTGTGGGAGTTTGATTTATTCTCGCCGACGCTCTTGGGCTTCGACAGCCTGCTTATTACCTCCGACTTCAGCTCCACGGCGATGTACCGTGGCAACACGGACAGCAGGAGCTGCTCCTGTTGCCGAGGAAACAGACAGGACGGGCGTTACACGTGTGTGTGTGTGTGTGTGTGTGTGTGTGTGTGTGTGTGTGTGTGTGTGTGTGTGTGTGTGTGTGGAGAAGGTGGGTGAGGAGTTCACAATGGCTGTAAAAGAAAGAGATGGTCATCAAAAGCCTCCTTGAAGCGCTGCCATGTTTACTCGGTGGATCAAGTTTCATGTATTTGTTTACTTGCTGTAAACGGTTTCCATTCAGGCTTGCCTATTATATACGCTGCTCGACTTCAAACAAGTGAATGATTAATCTATTGGACTAATAGCAAGAAAAGCATACAGTGTCACGTAAAGAGGACTTTAATGAGAGCGATTGCGCATAACGATTTTACACTCAGAGTCAATTAAACAAGCCGCACCCCAAGAGGAATGGAGGAGAGATTAATTAATAAATGATCTCATTTGTTTATTTTACTACTTCAGCTGTAGGATGTCAGCTGGATTAAAGCACACACTTGAAGAAAATTAACTTTGGGGTTCGTCACATTGGCAGCAAAACAGACATTTAAAAAATATATACCATATATCTTCTAATAGTGGCCTGTCTCTTATTGACGCCCGTTTCTAATAAACGCCGGTTTGAAAACATGTCACGACAAATAGATGTGGCATGTTTTGTCGTGACATGCCAGTCTCCAATAGTAGCTGGGCGACCTTCGACCCGGAAGTCCCTCCGCGTTGTCGCCGGTCCTCCCGCGTCTCATCACTCGGCCAGTTTCCAATCAGCCATCATCTACGACCAGCGGCATTTAAGCTGGATGCAGCAACCATTGAAGTGGGATTATTACACTGAACTGGGACTGTCGGCTATCGAACCAGCTACTGTGATTTTCTGGTCTTTTACTTCCTCTTGAGGAGAGTCGGCGGAGAGAAGTTTCGGGGAGCACCACTCGTGCACTGGGCTACCACAGACAAGGAGACACTCGGGAGCAAAGGAGCACAATTGGGAACTGCTTTATTTGTGAACTGTTGGAATACGTTTTAGAGTCTTTTCACCTCAGTCTAAAAACCGCGCCTGGGTCCTCTTTCCCTCTCACTTCCACGACAATTCCGTCTGAGAAGGGAATAAAAGCCGGTCTCCAACAACCGCCGGTCTCTTTTAAACGCCGGGCCGGCCGAATAATTTTTTGAATAAACTACTACTATTGGAAGATATACGGTATATATTTTCTTAAACAATAATAAAACGCTCCAAGCCCACATCAATAAAGGGTGGGGTGAGATACTTTAGGTTTGTGTCATTCATGTGAGCAAATAAATGCAATGCACTTAACAAAGGTACGGAGAGCGGACGAATGCTCTACCCAAATGAAACGACAATGAAGCGGGTCTGAATGTGAGTCACGGCTGTTTGAGAAGCTGACCTGCTGATACTTCTTTATTTCCTTCTGGGAGCGTATGACGCTGAACTCCTCTCGCTTCTGATTGGATATGCGGAGGTCTTTCTCAGTCCTATACAGGTGAAAAAACCCCACGCCGTTCACGCACGCGAACAGCACGGCGTTCGCCACCAGCTGAGAGAAGAAACAGTCAGAGGAGAGGGTGTGTTTATACATATACACTGTTATATGCAAATTAGAGACACAGAGCGTAAGATATGTTTCATTAACTGAAAACTGCTCAGGTGCTTACAAACATGTTAAATTTGATTTGACATATCGGTCATGGGCATGAATGCTGTGGTAATGAGCTGTTCTTTGTCCAGGGTGGAATGATTGTATGGTATGCATCTTTAATGATTTGAAAACAAGAATTGGGTGCACAAGGTTGAACATATACTGGTCAAAAGTATACATTCTGGCTCAAATATATACATGCACTCACTTAAACATTTAATAAGTAGTGCTGAATGTTCTACAGTGTCTTCTCACTAACTTCTCGTTAGTGATCATGGCCGACTACAACTGGTCGTTTGTCCAGTGGAAGAAACTGCTGGAACACCACATCACTGTCCACTGTTTGAAGCCAGATTTACATCGTCGTGGACTGAGAGGGTGCCGACCAAGAGAGAAGCCCCTGCTCCAAAATCAACACCTTCAAGCTCGACTGAAATTTGCAGCTCCCCACATGGACGAGCCAAATGCTGTCCGGAGAACTTTTACTGTCAGATGAGACTGTCATGAATTGAGGAGCACGTACCCAAATACAGACTCAAAAGCTGAGTTGAATGAACAAAAAACTGACCTTTGTTTACAGAAGCAGAAAAATCCCAAACCCCCATAACAAGGTCCTTAAATCCAAATGCGGGAAACAGACAGGCAATACACAGCAAACAGAGGAGGAGCAACAGTAGGACAAACACAAACAAACAAACGCTTTAAATAGACGGGAGACTTATCAGGAAAAACCAAACAGCAAGGCAATAAGGAACCAGGTGAACCTAAATTAGCACAGGAAAGGAAGGAAAACACAACGTACATGAGGCTGCAGACTAGCAAACAAGTTGACATGAAGGGACGGGGAAAACAGGGAAAGCATGGCAACTGATACAAACTACTGTATCACCAAGAACAAACCCTGGATACTGCACACCCCCCCCCCCCCCCCCCCCCCCCCCACAAAAAAACCA
>VURO01004340.1:17239-28504 GCA_015108175.1 Pelvicachromis taeniatus | reverse complement strand
AACCCACAAAAAAAAAAAAAAAAAAGAGCCAAAGAACAAAGCAAAAAAAGTAATAACTGCACTACAGTATGAAACAAACGCGGCAGTCTTGGTTCCCCGCAGTCAGACATTCTTGGGACAAAAGTGCCATTTTCTGCGACAAATCGGTAAATCAAAAGAGACGTGGAGACAGACAATGCTTTTTGTCTGGTGGGCGGCTCTGCGCTTGTCAGTTCATCTCTTGACTGTAAAAGAGCAGCGATGTGACACCCCGGAACGCAGCGTTATAACACCGTTTATTATGCTAAAGACAACGCCAAATAATCACAGGGCTAATTTCTAAGATCGGAGGCAAAGTGGCAAACGCTAACTTTGTGCCCGTTCGGGCGGAGAGAGAGTGAGCAACCAGACACTTCCAAGTAAAAGTGATACTTCCATTATACTTGGCTGATCCGGATAAGTTGCAATAAGATTACCGGTTACTAACTGCTGCGACTTTGGGTCAACAAAGTTACCACGTTTCCCGACTATTCTCGCGGTCAGTTTATTGTAGGGGGAGAAGAAAAAAAAAAAAAAAGACATGCACAAATGCATGCACTTGAAGGCACAGCGTGTCCTCTATCAAAAATCAAAGCAAAGTAAAATGGCGAGGATTGGGCAACTGTAGGTAATTTTAGAGATCCTGCAGCATTGGAAATACTGGACGTCATTCGATACGTGTATAATAGAGGGGGCAAAGCACACACACACACACGCGCGCGCGCGTATAGCGTTTATGTATTGAAAAGAAAAAACAAACTGCAACAACAGTATCACAACAGCCAAAATGCACACAATCTATCCCCGCGTGCAAAATCAGGAACACCCGAAACAATAACAATGACCCGCTTCATGAGCTTCTGACATGCGTGTCACAGGCTACCTGCACGCGACACTCATTTTCTTTACGTGGTCTCCAACGTGATGAAGAGTTTTCTTTCTTTCTCTTTCTTTCTTTTTTTTTTTAATGGCTGTTATCTGGCTACATTGTAACAGAAGATGCGGCGCCAGACGTGCAGTGCAAAGAAGCCGCCGCGCGATCCGAGGGCACGCGGTGCACGGGAATGACGGCGCGCGGTACTCACCGGTCCGCAACCGCAGTGCATCGGACTCCCGACAGCAGAAGCCAGACAGTTTTTCCGCTATTGTTTGGGTCTGCGGGGAGGTGGAAGCAGCCATTTTGCCCCCATATGCACCGCTAAGCTAAGGCGTGACCAATCGAGTGGAGGCGGAGGTTGGGATAAATGCACCGAGTGCCACATCAACCATGGGCATCAGGGATTCTCTCACTCTTTCCAGCTCTCTCTCTCTCACACACTCACACACACACACGCTCGCGCAAAGGCTGATTTTTCTCAGCAGCCACCTGACTCCAACACTTTACAAGGCGCTCGGCTTTGTCACCGAGGACAGGCAGCAACTTAAAAACACATTTCTAACTGCTTTAAGGATTTATGATTATCTACTTCTATCTTGGTTTTATGAGGCAACAGAGAGCCATGCTCAAACTTCAAACGTGGACAGGTAGTGACCCATCAGCAGCCAGCAGATTAATCACACAACCAATACATAAGGTCAGCTTATCACATTCCCACTTTTAAAGATGGACCAATAATGGAAACTCAATCTACCTTTACACTCTTCTGCTCCGTCCCGCTTCTTCCAGGGTTGGGGAGATGCTGAAGGCAGCACATCAGAAACAGCAGCAGAAAAAGCAGCACTCAGGGTCCTTTCGCTCGTCTCCTCCTCCAGCTTTACTTCAACAATTCCCTCCCCTTCATCCTCTAGCTCTTTCTCATCTTCATCATAGTCCTCGTCCTCCTCCACTGGAGAGCCAGAACTCCGAGGGGGAGCCGTGGGGATTACGAGGTCAGGCCTGCTGGAGAACAGCTCCCTCAGGATGTGGATCGGGGAAATGGTAACATCCCAGTTAGTGATGCCAAAGTCACGGAGGTGGGCCCGAGCGTGGCTCGACAGGCCAGCCCGGGTATCGAAGCCAGCACTACAGAACTCGCAGTGCATCACGCTGAAAGTGTCCGGGTCAAAGTTGGCAACTACAGGGGAAAAAAGCAATACAAACGATTGAATGTGAAGTACGGCACTTCATGCCAGTGGTTCCCAACCATTTTTCTTTTTATTGTGACCCCCGCAAATTGATGGAACAGCTTTTCCATTTAAAAAACCCACAGACCACATTGCTGGTGTGTTGGTCTGTTGGTCATTTGCTGAGTTACCACTTTGGTCAAGCAACCGCAAAAATAACTGCCATGAAACTTTGTATAATCATGGCTCTCAAGAGATGAATTCTACTCATTAGTGTACTGAACTTTCCTTTAGCACCCCTATCTGGGTGGTCTCAAGTGAAATGTCTCATGCATGCACCAACTGTTGGGTAACTGTTGGACTTATCTGTATGAACAGATATGTGCATATGAATATGCAGATCAAAGATTAAACTTGAAGCAAGGTTACAAGTGGTCGACACATAAATTTATCAGATTAGCTACATGAACATCTGCAAACATCAGCTACAAAAAAGTAGCTGATGAAGTAACTTCAATGCACATTTCTCAAAGTGTTCATTACAATCAACAAAAAATTCAACAAAGAGAAAAATCTGGAAAAAAAAAGTAAAAAGTTGTAATGTAAAATGTGAAAAAAAGGGTATTTAAGTAAGATATGATGGCCTATATTAGTCTTCACTGTAAGCATGTTTTACTCCAGACAAAATAAAAACACAGGGTTCCAAATATGCAAAGAGATCTACATAATCTAAGAAACACATGCGACAGGGTGCTGACCTTTTTTTTTCTTCTTCTGGTAAGAAAACTTCTTCTCAATCGCGTTGACTTCCTCCGGGGATATGAAGTGACGCACGTTGTAGCTGACACCCACACGGTTCAGGTGGCCTCTCACGTGATTGGCAAGCCCAATTCCATTATGAAATCGATCGGGGCAGTAGGGGCATTTCCTCTCCACGCTCTTCAGCGCCTCTGTGTCCTCATCAATCTCGTCTTTGTCTTCATCCAGGATGCCCTCTGACAAGAAACGTCGCACGCGTTCCTCGTCAATGTCGTCGTCGCCGTCGCTGTCAATTTCTACAGGAGCGGCAGCGACCCTGGTGCTCCTCCTCAGAAAGAAAACCTTCCCGTCTTTTTCCGCTTCCTGCTTGTCATCGTCCTTTTCGCTCTTCTTGGTGGGGAGCGATAATGGAGCACTCTGCAGCGATGAGCCATCATCTATCAAGGAAAAAAAAAAAAGCACTTTTGATTAAAAGTATCAACAAATCCAACTCAAACAGCATGCAGTGTGATAAAAGTGTAAAAAATAATGTTAGCTAATTTTTAGATATTTCTATCATCAATCAAGGGTAAACTATAACTCTGAAATTGACAATTGAGTTCTTATTTAGTCTCACCCATGTTGGATCGTGCTCTAGTCTGAGGCCTGACTGCCACTGGTGAGCTTTCCTCTTCCTGACACAGTTCTGTATTAAACTCTGTCTTCTGATCTTGGTCCTCCTCTTCCTCTTCACTCTCAGGCAGCTTTCCACCATCCACAGTGGTGTCAAGCTTGGCCAGATTAGTCCAAGTCTTGCTTCTTGTGCTGAATCTCCTGTTGAAGACCACCTGTCTCACAGGCCGACCTGTAGTGCCGTCTGGGGTCCTGCTTTCATCAGAGGCAGTAACTGCTCGCTGGCTTTTGCCTTGAGTATCGTCATGCTGGGATCCAGACTCAAACTCAGGATCTAGGTTGGGTTTTAAAATTCTTGCTCCCATACTAGCCTTTAAACGCCGTCCAGACTCGTCAATCTGTCCTGGATGAACAAGTGCCCGGTGTTCCCTCAGTATGGATTCATTTGAGGTCAGGAAGCCACAGTGACCACAGGCCAGGGAAGTAGATGCCAAACTGGATGGTGAACCAGGGGAAGAAGATTCTGACTGGAGAGTGGGTTTTTTCCTGGTGTGGGTCTTGGAGTGATTAGCTAGTGCTTGGGATGTTCTTGTGCTAAAGTTACACTTGGTACAGACAAAGCGGCGACGGTAGGCAGAGAGAGCTCGGGTCTGAGTTGGGGTTCGAACTGAATTTGGCGGGGGTGCATTTAGGTCAAGGACTCCTGGGTCCATATCCAGTGTTGACACTGGCGATAGAGGTGGAGATTTGACCACGTCTGGGTCCTTGCTTAGTATTGAGCCTGGGCCGGTATTTTCTATAACTGTTGGGTCTATGCTTCTATTATTCAACACCTTGCTGTCCAGTGTCTGAAATTCTTTTGCTTTCCCGTTTTCATTCAGTTTCTCAATTTCTTCCAGGATCTTCAGTCGTGACTCTTCGTGTCTTCTATGGTGGTCAGCAAGTGCAAGTCGATTTGGCAGGTTCCATCCACACTCAATACACCGAAAGCGGCTGCCCTTTCCTAACCGCCTGCCACTCCCTGCGCCACTCTGATTGTGCTCAATCATGTGTTCTTGCAGGTGGACCTGCTTTTTAAAGTAAATGCTACACTCCACACACGTGAAAATCTCTTTATCTGTCTCCACCCCACTTTCTTCTCCTTCCTTGTCTCTTCTCCCACCTCTGTCTCTGAACTTTATGGGTTCCACCCCGCCCTCTCCAAAGCTGACCTCCTCAAAGTCATAAACCCCTCCACCTCGATTCAGCTGTACTGTTTCAGATTTTTGAGGACTAGGTCTTGCCAATTTGGCAGTCTCAGACAACGTACGCTTTAAGGTGCCAAGTCCTGAGAAGGGCCTGAGCAAGACCCTCTTTTTTCTGCACCGCTGAATGAATGTGCAATGAGCCCAGGGGGCAGGAGGGGGACTCTCTTGGTCTGAGTCTCCAGGGAAGGTGTACACATCTCTCTCAGGCTCCTTGGTTTCCTTTCCCTTGGGCTTTTTTTCTCCCTCGCCGTTGTCCAGCACCACCTCCTCCTCCTCCATTTGGCAACCTTCCTTTGGTTTTACTTTAGACAGGAATGGCTCAGCTCCCTCAGATACATTCCAGACTTTGCTGTCTGCTACTGCAAAGAAAGCAGGAGAATTCTCAGTGAAAGGAAAGATTTAAAAAAGAAATCGAGTGTACAGGCAGACTAAGTTTATTCAGTATGGTACTTACATTCTGTTTGGCCAGGCTGGGATGTATTTGGCTCCTCTGTCTTTGTGCTGTCATTGCTATCACTGTGCCCCTCAGCGGGTGTAGACATGTCAGTCTTACTATGGAAGTGCTGCATTTTATCAGGTACTTGGTCATCTTCACTATCAAGTCTGGATGCCATCAGAAAAAAATAAGTTACATTATATTTGTAATAAAAAAAAAAGTATCTGCAGGTATTCAGGAAAAAATCAGGAATCATGTGTGAGCTCATATTTCTTATTCTCAGGTCCATTGCCACCACTGAGGTCAAGTCCTCCATCTTTTCATGGAATTTTGTCGGTTTTTGCTAACTAAGGGATGTGTAATTATAAACATGGAACTGCTGGGAATGTTTTAAACTACAGTTAGGTCCATAAATATTTGGTAAGAGACAACTTTTTTCAACTTTTTCTAATTTTGGTTCAGTACATTAGCACAATGATTTCAAATGAAATAACACAGATGCAGTTGAAGTACAGACTTTCAGCTTTAATTTAGTGGGTTAAAAGAAAAGATTGCATAAAAATGTGAGGAACTAAATAGTTTTTTAACACAATTCAGGGGGTCAAAGGTAATTGGACAAATTAAATAACTGGAAGTAAAATTTTCATTTCTAATACTTGGTTGAAAATCTTTTACTGGCAATAACAGTCTAAAGTCTTGAACTCTAGAACATCACCAGATGCTGGGTTTCCTCCTTCTCAATGAGGAAACCCTTTTTTTGCCAAGCTTTTACTGCAGCAGCTTTCAGTTGCTGTTTGTTTGTTTGTTTGTTTGTTTGTTTGTTTGTTTGTTTGTTTGTTTGTTTGTTTGTTTGTTTGTTTGTTTGTTTGTTTGAGGGCCTTTCTGTGCAAAGTCTTCGACAAGTGAAATGCATGCTCAATTGAGTTAAGATCAGGTGACTGACTTGGTCATTCAAGAATATTCCACCCCTTAAGTTGAATAAATTCCTGTGTTGCTTTGACTGTATTTTTGGGACATTGTCCATTTCTATTAAGACAAGACAGTACGTTTCTGAACACCTCAGAATTCATTTGGCTGCTTCTGTCCTGTGTCACATCAAACACTAGTGTCCCATTGCCACTGGCAGCCATGCATGCCCAAACCATCACACTGCCTCCCCCGTGTTTTACAGATGATGCATTGTGCTTTGATCATGAGCTGCTCCATGCCTTCTCCATACTTTTTTCTTGCCATCATTTTGGTACAGGTCGATCTTAGTTTCATCTATTCAAAGAATGTTTTTCCAGAACTGTGCAGGCTTTTGTTTTTTTAGATGCTTTTTAAAGCAAGAAAATCCAGTCTTCCCTTTCTATTCTTGAGGTTTTGCACCTTGCAGTAAACCCTCTGTATTTACTTTCATGCAGTCTTCTCTTTATGGTAGACTTGGATATTGATATGCCTGTCTCCTGGAGAGTGTTGTTCACTTGCTTGGCTGTTGTGAAGGGGTTTCTCATCACCATGGAAATGATTCTGCGATCATCCACCACTGCTATCTTCCATGGACGTCCAGGTCTTTTTGCGTTGCTGAGTTCACCAGTGCTTGCTTTCTTTCTGTGGATGTACGAAAGTGTAGATTTTGCCACTCCTAATATTGTAGCAATTTCTTGGATGTGTTTTTTCAGTTTTCCCAGATTGAGGATGGCGTGTTTCACCTACGCGGAGAGCTCTTTTGACCGAATGTTGTCTGTTCACAGAAATATCTATTTGACTGTGGATGTCCACAAATGAAAGCTGAGAGTTGTGTCCATGTTCATCATATAACTATAATTGGAATATGTTTCAGTAAAGACAGTATATGCTATCTTTCAAAGAATCAAGTAAGGCAATTCTTTGAAAGATTCCTGTGCATCTAATTTATAGCTAAATGCAAAAGTTGATCATGCAAGTTCATAATATACAGTTAGGTCTAATTAGGTTTAATTTTACCTCTGTACACCATCACAGTGGATTTTAAATCAAACAACGTGACTAAAGTGCAAACTTCCAACTTTAACTTGAGAGGTTTAAAAAAAATTGCATTAACTATTTAGAATTTACATCCAAAGGTAATTGGACCATTGATTAACATCAGCTTCATGACTAGGTGAGGCCTGTTCTTGTTATTCCTTGACAAAATAAGTAGCTCTGTCTAGAGCTGATTCCAACTTGCATTTAGTATCCATTCACTAGACGATGAAAATGAAGCCCAAAGAGATGTTGTAAGTGAGGGGGGCCATCATTTGGCTGAAAGATCAAAATAAACTTATCAGAAAGTTAGAAAAAAAACCTTTAGGAGTGGGCAAGTAAACAATTTGGTACGTGCTTGAACTGAATTATTGCACTGACCAACTTCACATTGCCAAAAGGCTTGAAAGGCCACAGAAGAAAGCTAAATTGGATGATTGCAGAATTCCTTTCCAAGTTAAGAACACTCAAAGAGGTTGACGTGTCATTGTCAAAGTCTACAATCAGGAGATGCCTTCATGAATGGAAATACAGAGAGTGTACAACAAAGTTAAAATAAAAAAATAAATAGAAATATAGATTAGAAAAAATAAATATGTGAAGTGTACAGGCATATACTCAGATTCAAATAAATGCTGCAAAACTAATGGAACTGCACTTTACTGAGTTAATAGATAATTACTCAAAGTAATTTAAACTCAAGAGTTTCTCGAAAAAAAAGAAATAAGGATATATTTAAATGTCCAGTTTACCTAATCTCAATGCAGGAGAAAAAAAAAAGCTCCCAAAGCTGAACCCAGACACCCATAAACAAGTAGTACCTAAAGGAGCCTGCAGTAAAGGCCTAGCAGAGCATCTCATTAAGGTATGTCTATGTGGTCTAGACTTCAGGCAGCCACCTACTGCAAAGGATTCTCATGTAGTATTACATCTATAAATATAAAGAATTCAGAGTCTTTATATTTGCAGCGAGTAAAGTATTGAACACGTCACCAATTTTCTAAGTAAATATATTTGTAAAGGTGCCAGTGGCATGAAAGTTTCCACACATGAGAAGAAATCAGACTCTAGATGTCTATAAATGATGTGTAATACTAAAAAATAATACAGAAAAAAGTATTGAGCACACTTACTGAAATGTATTTAATACTTGATACAAAAGCCTTTGTTGGTGATGACAGCGTCAGGACTCCTCCTGTGTGGAGAAACTATTGTCCCATTCTTGTCCCATTCACCGATGTTCCCTTTACTGTTCCCCTTACAGCTTTACTGTTGGTGTGGTGTTTTTGGTGTGATATGAAGTGCATTTTGGTCTCCAAACATGGTGTGTATTATCAACTTTGAGCTCATCTAACCAGTCTATTGTCTCTAAGTCTAAAGCAGGTCTAAAGATCAGCAAATGTTAGACCTGCTTCATTGTGCTTTTTCTTCAACAATGGCATCTTGCATATGGCGGTTGAGTGCATTACTTATCATTTTTACTGGAACCTTCAGTAGTTCTTCTGTAACCGATGCCATCAGTATGTGTCGCAACAATAAGGTTGCGAAGGTCTTGAGAGAGCTCGGTGATTTTTACTCATCATAACATGTTTCTAATGTGACACTTTGATAATGAGACATCTTTTATAAGCCATCATTTGAGATTGAACCAGCTGATATTCATTTGCACTAAGTGGCAGGATTACTTTCTGATTACTGATAGATTTCAGCTGCTGACATGACTTCCCATGCCTTTTTGCACCTCCCTTTCTTCAATACTTTTTCTCTATGTCATTTGTCATTATTAAACATCACTTAATTTATGGACATCTGTGGTTTGATTTCTTTGCACGTGTGAACAGAATGAGTTGTTACTGACATCTGATAAGATAAAATTTCATGTCAATGGCACATTTAGAAATATATTTTCTTAGAAAATTGGTGGCGTGTACTTACTCGCTGTAAGTGTAAGTATGTCCAATTACTTCTGTGGCTCTGAAAATGGGGGGAAAATGTTTAAAAAAAATAACTGTAATAGCTAGAAAGTCCATGTAATGTTTTGTTGAACAACTTGAATTAAAGTACTGTACTTCTCCAAAAGCTTATGGACCCAACTATATGTAAGTAACTAACTTCTCTTATAAGTGGTACATAAGAAGAAAGGCCCATTTTAATATAAGACTGTTGTAGACCTTCGCTTTCCTTCATTGTTTCTTTTTTCCTCAATAAAAATACCTGATAGTTGCTGTGTGGTGGAATCCAAGACCCAAGTTTTTGAAATGCTTTTTGCCACTTGTTTGAGAAGGTATGCTAACGGCATATATTTTCTTACATCAAGTACTAAACTGTCAGTGTTTATGACTGTAATTATGACTGAGCACTTGTCTTGTTAAGAAATGTGAATTGTTAGGAAAGCTGTAAGTGCTTTACCTGGCAATAATAACTCACTTAGGTAATAGGTAACAGCTATTTTTGACAGCTAACTAGACACAGGGAGCTAAAATGTATTGTTTTAGCTAGCTAAAGGCATGTTGTTGACATTTAAGGGAAGAGCTGGGTTTTCCAAATATGAACATTGCTCTAAAAAAAAAAAAGCTGCAAACTAGTCTTCAGATTAATTTTCCAGTGAAATTCGAAGCAGACCACCATCATTTTTTTTTTTTTAAATCCAAAAGCTAGCTGACTCTCGGGGCTGTAGTTAGCTTATAGCATCTGTTCAAATTAAAATACATTCAGTTCAGTTCAGTTTTATTTATATAGCTCCAAATCACAACAACACTCACTTCAAGGTGCTTAATATAGTAAAGTAAAAAACCCTACAATAATAAAGAAAACCCCAAAAAACAGATAACCACCATTGAGCAAACACTTGTGAAAGACAAACATGGAAGGAAAAACTTCCTTTTAACAGGAAGAAATGTCCTGCAGAACCAGGCTCAGGCAGGGGCAGCCATACACAAAAGCCCCTTCATCTTTGTACAGACTAAAGTTAGCCATAATGAAGACTTATTCAAACTGAACTTGGCTTTTAAACGTTTGTGTTTTTATGCTAAGCTAACAGATGCTCTCCATAGCTTTGAGCCACCTCTCAGCTAAAGAGTGCTGCTAATGTTGAACCAGTGCTTTCACTTTACGTGCAGATGTTGGTTTCCAAATAAGTTGCCGTCAAAATGTTAAAACTTAGCACTGAGTAAGAAATGAGTTAATGTAAGTAACTGGTATTCAGGTCCACTTTGCCTTATGACCTTAGTATTGCTAAAATCTTTGCTGCATACCCTTATAGAAAAGAAAAAACCATATATCGACTGTTCGTGTTTGATATATGTATTATAGTTCTTTAAAGGATAATGACTTACTCATGAAAGCTGCTAGGTTTCTCTGTTAATTCTTAAGATGTTTATTAAAAGCTAAATATGACTCAAGAAAACATTATGCAGTAAATAAAAATTGTTAAAGGGGCACCTTTCATGAGTAAGTATAAATGTCTGGAAATTGATGGGACTTTTTAAATGTTATATTTCTTTTCCATGTGGGTATTCATTAAAGTCAAATCTCATCACCCTTCCTCCTATACCGCCTCCTCACCTTAGTCCAGAAGAAGGAGATCCTGGACTGTGAGCAGCCAGACCGTGAGGGTTAGAAAAGTTCTGTAGGTCCTCCTCTGACGCATGACAGCGCACAAAACACACAACCACAGGAACATCACCTCACAGCTTCACAGGTAAAATCCACAGTTAAAGAAAGTGCTGAGCAGATTACATAGAGAGCAAACTGAAAGACTTGTGACTACAGCAGACCGGAAAAACATTTAAACAATAAGGGGACAACAATGATAGGCACATAGGTTCAGTACTACTTTAGCTTTCTAGCACAATGCACTGGTACCATTGTCTTTACATGCATGCAACAGGTGTGTTACCATCTAGTGTTTCCTTCTCAGAGTCAGAGTCCCAGCTTAAGGAGGAAGGAAAGGCTGAGGATTTGAATCTCCTCTGTGCGCTCCTCCCCTGGTCTGCACTGGACTGAGGGCCCTCACTCTGTTTGGAGCCCTCCTCCCCAGTGAGGCCCCACGAGCATTTGGCAGACATCAGGCCATCTCTCAGATTTGGAGAACATGAAGACTAGAAAGTAGTAAAAATAAACAAAGAATTTATTGTAGATGGGGGGGGGGGGGGGAAGTGGGAGACA
>VURO01004331.1:45689-59259 GCA_015108175.1 Pelvicachromis taeniatus | reverse complement strand
CACTTATGTCGGGGGGGGGGGGGGGGGTATGGCCATCTATTTTCAGACTGTATGAGAGGGTTTGAGTGTTTTTAACAAAGTCAACCCAGACACTGGTGCAAACCTCTACTGTTTGAGAAAGGGTCGTTTATGCTCGGTATGAGCACCAGCATAGGCACACACGCTGAAAGCAACAGAGGCTGGTCTCCAGCTAGTCACTGCCCCCTGGAAAGTGTGGCCATTCAGTTGTGTTGAAATACTCAGTGTTTCTTAGTTGTGTGAATACATACTAAGATGTGCACGTTGCAAGCATCTAGTGTGTAAGATATAGTCTAGATGTATGCTATGGCCGTTTCTCAATATGTGTACTTGTGTGTACTTGCGTTCTCACGAACTCGTGATACGTCATCAGTCGGAGACCAAGCACTGTTCCAATTCAAAGTACGCATCAAGCCGAGAACGCGAATAAGTCTCTTAGATAACTTCTAAATCATAATGTTTGGTTTATTTCAGTGTTTGATTTGTTCCTGAGTAAATCCGTTTGGCTAAGATTAAATTCAAGCTTCATAACATATTAATCGCAGTTAAATTAAGTAAAAACTCCGGACCTGTGACATCGTCAAGTACGCGGGTGTTCCAACTGCACAAATCGTGAGTCCGTACTTGTGTTCTCAACGCGAGACTCGCGTTCTCAAGTTAATTTATCCCCCCATTTCTTTGCTCATCATATCATTGAAAATAAAGCCTTGAGACAACTTTTGTAAACAAGTGATATATAAATGTAGTTATATAGTTATTTTGCTTATGCCAAAAACTTTGATCCCAGTCTCATGTCTGTGAATGTAGCACAACGGTATACATAAGTTTCCAGCGTAGCTTAGCATTGAGCTAAACTGATATAAACTGCTTGTTTATTTATTTATTTTGTTATCAGAAAATCTGAGGCAACCATCTTTAGGTTAGACATTATTATGTCTGATATTAGTCTTTTAACTATTAACAATTATCAATAATAAATGTCAGCTCAGTTATCTTTAAGGTAGCGGCTAGAAGCTACAGCTAGTAATAAAACAGTTACTAACAGTTAGTAACAGAGTTCATTTAACAGGATAACACATTTTCATTTTCCATTTGATGTGGAAAAACCCGAATTTGAAATGCTAATATTGTGATAAGCCTAGTAGAGTGTTTACAGTATGAAGAGCAAAGAGCAAAACTAAATAAAATAAAGTGAAATAGAATGAAGTTTAAGACAGAGATGGAGAGGAAAGAAGGAAAAAGCTATTAATGTTAGCTAATGATTGGGCCTGTTAATAGTCATCAGTGTTTTAGGGCGAATATTATGGTCATGTAACGAAGGCCTTGATTACTTTATTAGCCTCTTCAAGTCATTTGGCTAACACTTACTGATGTGACCCCCCCCCTCCTGAGATCCGTTTCCCCCCTTCCCTCCAAACCCTCTGCCACCATCACCACCACCTTCTTCTCCTTCTCCCATCTCTTCTCCCACAACATAACCCTCCACCCCCCTATTTTTCGCTGCACCCAGTGATGATGAAATCAAATTAGGTGGACTGGATGGGCCTAAATCACGGCTCGCGTTGTGGGCCGTGACATAAAGAATGGCCGCGACGAGGTTACCCAGAGTTCATGGCAGATAATGAAAGAGACAGGGAGGTAATAGCATGACGGAGTGGTGGGGTTCACTATACTGGGGGGTGGAGGGAATGGGGGTTAATACGAGGGGAGGGGTGGAGGTTCATTTGGAGGGTACCTGCCTATATGACCACTCCATCTGGTGAGGGACACTCATTCACCTCCTTCGCTATCTCTTCTTCTCTCCACCTTTTGTCTGCTCTTCTTCTTTTCTCTTAAGTCCCTCTCTCTTGTCCTCTCCTTCATCCTCTGCCACCATCTTTCTCCCACTCTGTCTTTTTCCATCCATCCATCCTTCTTCTCCCTCTCTGTCTTGATAGTGATAAAGGTTTCACACTCAATTAAGTAAAGTATCACCTAAAAGGGAGTCTAGCTGGTGTTATCAGGAGACATTCACTAAGTACTTCAGTGATGGTTAGCCACTTCCATAATGGCATATCTCTTTCAGTCTATTTGTCAGAGAACACCTCTCATATCCACTTTTAACATTGGACCTGTTTTAATTGACAATGTACATTGTCCCTCCCTCCTACAACATGTTGTAAGGTCTTATTTGAAGTCTTGTAGGCAACATGCTATTGAGTTGAAGTTTCCTGCAGCTCAGTCAGGGTCCTCAATACAAAACTGAAAAAATATCCATAAGACAATGGACCATAGCTTTGCAGACACAAAAGGCTTTCCCAGTGTATCGCCATCGATTTCAAAGCAAACTGCTGCCATCGTCTAGTTAAGATTTTCCTCAAATAGAACCAAAGATTTAAGAATGCAAACCAGCCTAAATTATGAAAAGGGTTCTGGACAGGTATTTCCACATAGGTTTGGACAAATACTGCAATATTTTCCTGAACTTGGGATGAAGTGCATCCATTGAAATAAGTCCCTAAGCCAGACAATGAAAAACAACCCCAGACCAAAGGGCAGGAAGTGGCTGAACTGGACTGTCTGCATATTTTGACCCTGTTGTACAAATATACTGTACTCAGTGCTTTTGTATACTGCCCCAAAAGCGAATTTTAACACATCAAAGATTTGTAATTGTTTTTGTTTGGAGAATTTTTTGACAGCTTCTTGAAAAGATGGTCATAGTCGCTGTAATGCTACGTACTTGGCACCCACAAGTTAGTACGCGGTAGCACACATACTTAACAATTTCACTCCCCAAAACTGGAGCATAAACTGTGCTGCCCACGTCAATATCCACTCGTCAGCCAAAGTGCTTTTCTGTTTTTTATTTATGTATTTTTTTGTTTCAGGCTGTAAATATTTGAATTTGACATCAGCTTGGTGTATATCATGTCTCCATGAGAGAAACAGAACGTCTTTAGCGTAGTAAATCTATTCGTTAACTTGATATAATTAAATTAACAAACTGGCTTAAAACTAATAGCGTTCATATTATATGACAAATGCAAATTATTATGTCATGGTTAGGTTAAAAAAAAAAGTAATTTAAAGAAAGCTTTAAGTTGATATTGTCAGATTTTTTGTTTTGTTTTGTTACAGTACTAGAATTTCAGTAATCTGCCTAATTGAGGGCTAATGTTTTACTGGTGGCATTTGGAGTTCCACCACATTGGATAATCTTGTCATCTACAGAAGACAAAACACTCAATAGTTTCTCCAGAGCATTACCAGATGGTCTCTCACAGGTGTGTTGAGTGTGTGTGTGTGTGTGTGTCTGTGTGTCTGTCTTAGCAATTCTAACCCAGCAAACCACCTGTCGCTGTTTACACTCTCTACCTCTGCTGTTTTTTCCTCTCATTACAGGATACCGCCGCATGAAGTATCCTGTTTTCACACACGCACGCGCACACATGCACACACACATTCGTAACGTGCTTTAAACATTCCACCAGTTAGCGTGCTCCGTCACAACAACACGAACTGACCCTTGACCTTTTCCTCAGAAATAATTTGCTTCCTGTTCCCTTCTTAATAGGACAGGTAGGGCAAAGAGATCACCGGGGTCACAGTGGATATGTTGGGCAGCTGCCAACCTACACTCCTAATTAGTGTAGCTGCTAACTTGTAGCTCCAGTTCAGCTTTTCAGGATAAATATGAGGACGGCGATAGCGACCTTTTGGTTTCTTCTGACTGAAATGATTACTACTCAGGAGAACGCGCCTTCTGCAATGTGTGCTTCCTATAACTGCGGGTCTTCAGCTTTTTATACTGAAAAAAATAATCGAAGTTAGCAGTGTTTACAGATCTGAGATCAGATATGTCGACTGCTGACAGATTTAAACATGCTGCGTTGCGTTTTCATCGTTCAGAGGACTGAGCCCTGCTTTTGTGCGTTTTGGTTCGAAATCAAGGAGTGTCTTTCTCCACCCTCTAGCTCTGCTGTGACCTTGGGACCACCTTGTCTTTCATTCACCAAACTAGGCTTTAATTCTTTAGGCTGGGGCGACCAAACGGAAATAAAAAGCCCATAATGTGTTGCCCACGGCAGGGGCTTGTTGACTGGGTTTTATTACAGCGGGGGATGAGTGTGCTTGATGCCTTCATTTAGGGCCCCGAGCACCCGGCGCTGACAGCACTGTGATAGTACTGGTCCCTGTGGCACCGCTAAAAGAAACCGTGACAGAAAGAGACACTCTTGCCATGTGTGTGTGTGTGTGTGTGTGAGAGAGAGAGAGGATATTAGTGTCTGTGTCCTGGCTGTCTGTAGTCCAGACTGGCATGGTAAGACTCGCCTGTATAAACGCCCTCGTAAAGCTGACAGATAGACATATGTATGGATCCCCCATTAAATTTTACTACTAATCACTATGGATAGCCTGCCTGGCTACTAGCAGGCTGATGACTCAAACAAACCTGTACCCACTGTAGTGCACAAATATGAATTTATGCACAGACTCTTGTTGTGTTGTGTTGTTTAGCTTTATCCACTACCCCTAAACAAACTATTGCCCAGTCCTCAAACTGAAATGGAGAGGTCATTTCGCTTATCTAATCAGTGTTTTTATATTATCAATGCTTCATACAAAGAGCAACCATGTCTTGATATAAATTTGACTGAAGTCCCATTGCTGATACATTAGTGTATGGCCTCTGTCAGACTGACTGGATTTCATCACCAGTTTTCAGTGTAAGAATCCAAAGACTGCAAAAACACAACGCATTCTCGAGACTTCTTGTCCTCGCCTAAAATGAAGTCTGAGGATCGCTATTTTGACAGAATGAGGAGATTGAGTGCGTTTTACAGATTTAAAAATGCAAGCGATCGAAAGAAACATTTGAGGAACCGTTCTTATGCTAGTAGCTATTCAAGGACATTAACACAAAGGACACATTGGTCAAATAAATTCAATCAAGCATTGTTGTGTTTATTAGAGTGATATCACATCATACAACTGTTTTCAAAGATATTCCTATAAATTCCTGTAAACTGTGTGTGCTGCACCGTACAAGAGCCGGAAGGATGCAGCCACTAGATAAAAGTTATAAGAAATGCAATGAAGCAGATTCTTGTGGGTGATTGATTGATGCCTAAAACAAGTTTATGGAGATTTAAAAAATGTTCATTATTAATCAAATTTTTAAAAAAAACTAAAAAACTAAATTAAGGGCTGGCAAGGACATTTAGCTATGTTTTCTTGAAGGGTTTGTCTTTGTCTTCAATGTTTTTTTGCCTTGTTGGCACAATTGAGTGTGGTTGTCCTTTCACTTGGTAAATTGTTCTATGATCTTGTTTTTCTAATTGTCATGAATACCACTATCACAACAGTTATGATGGTGACTGGCATTTTGTATAAAATTTGCATAAAACACCAGAAATATCGATGTATTATTATCAGAGTCTGCAGTATACGGCTTAACTTCAAGGTCATTCCAGGAATGAGATGAAGGAGTGAATATGCACAGCGGACATGTTGAAACTACTGCACGAGGGTTCAAACTCTACTCCATATATTTCACCATACAGCAGCATTATGCATTGCCTTTCTCACACCCCAGGTCTAAGTAAAGTTCACCAGGGGGTTGGCAGACTCATAAAAGTCTATGTTGCGTATCTTAAGGCCCATCCATGTTGTGTTATAATGTTATCAGCTGAAGTGTCAAAAGGAAAAGAAGGGGTTGGGGGTGGGGAGTGCAGAAAACATTGTAAGGAAAAAAAACACGGTGGGTGGTTCCGGTTGCAGATAATCTAGATCCTTCATTGACCTCTTTGGCGTTAACCTTGTACTTCACAGGTAACAGGGAAATCATGGCATGGACTGGCAGCAAAGATCAGTCTGGAAATGTTCTCTGATGGACAAACATGAGTGAACACATTCTATCACTTCATCCTCTTTTTATTTGGTTGCTGTGCTCAAGTTTTACGAGTTTTACATCAAACCTGATGTGCACCTCCTGAGAAACGTGACTACATGTCGGGTCGATGCATACCGCAATGATTTGAATTGTGTGGAAAGGTGCAGTGTAGGAACTAAAGGAGTTTCTGGTTACTATGTAAGTTAGGACGTAGAAGCCTAAGCTGTGTTTACCTGATAGCTAGATTCTAGAGTAAGTAATAAATCATTTTTACTGCTTGATTGGCAGTCAAACATTACACGCCATATTGATTTTAATGGCGGAAGAATTAATAAATAGGCGAAAAAATGATCAAATTGTTACATTTGAGAGGAATTCGGCATAACTATCCATTGAGTCAAATCTGAGGCGAGACCCAAGCCAAAAGCTTAACGAAATGTCTTCTAACTAAGTTTGTTAATTTGTCAGTTTCACTGTACCTAACATAAACATGACAAAGCCCCTGTTCTCTCTGTTTCTTTTTAATGTTTTTGCCTCTTTATCACTTACAGACTGCTTAAACAAATCTGTTATCTTGGCACACTTCACAGCTCCAAACCAGCAAGCCTTGTTTTTTTTTTTAGCCGCAGGTGTTCTCCGTTTCAGCAACGAATGCTAGCTATTTGAAGGAAGTGCTAGATACTAGCAGACTAAAAACTAGCCCAAAAGGTAAATGTCTTTTAGTTTTATGTGTAATACAAAAATATAAATGATTTTCTGCGATAAAAAAGGTGTTTCTTTGTGCTCCCTACTTCCATAAATCCTCAGGTGAAGCTGTATAACATAAGGAAAGCCAACATCATCCTCAGTTTGCTCTGTCTTCTAAAGGTTATCTAAATCAGCGTTATTGGGGCCAATTTATTTGACTCTCTAATGCCCTTGTTGGTTAGATGTGTTTCACGTGTATGACATACGGTGTGTGTTGAACGTGTGTGTTTGCATGTGGTGATGTGGTAGAGTAAATAAACACATCGTTCGGGAGGTCACGGAGGCAAAGGTGAAACAGCGGTTGCAATCGATACCCTGAGGGTATGTGTGGGCAGGTGGAAGCACAGCGCCCCTCCTCCCTCTGCCTTTCTTTTCCTAACACCGTTACCCCACTTGTTAGCCAGTCAGGGGCGACCCCACACACTCTCTGAAAAACCACCTGACTAATGGGCTGTAATGAGAGGTGACCAAGGAGGAGAGCTTCTTTAACAGCTCACCCAGGGGACTCGGGACTTTGTGTGTGTGTCCGTAGTTCATTCAGTGCATGTGGATGTCTGTATGTGAGAGCATAGGTGCACCACGGATGACCCTGTTACAACGTCACCGTGTCCTAATATCATTAGTTGAGGCCAGCGTGAGGTCGGGCCGCTGTACGTAGAGCATCCTTACTTACTTGCAGTAGAACCCAGAGGGTGTATTACTGGGGCAGATGACCTGGTGAGACATTTTCCTTGTTATCACAAATTATTAACTGCGTTTCCCCGAGTTACCTATAGATTTTATGTTGTAACAGCGATTTAGCAAGTCGGTGTTTTCCCAGCGAGGCAAACAGAGGAGAGGAGGAATTAGGCATCCAGGAGACAAAAATTAATTAAATAAAATACAAATCCATGCCAGAAAATAGTCGATAAATAAATAATACAATTTTCTATTGTTCCCTGTAAAGTTTTCAGCATGCTTGTTTGGTCTGAGCAACAATTGACCCAGACCCAAAGATGTTTATTTCAGCAAAATTCAGAGAAAACCCCCAGCGTATAAAAGTGAAGCTGGAGTCAAGAAAACGTTTTTCTTTTCAGCAAAGCAAGGAGAGCTAGTTTCTTTTGTAAGGCATACTGTTTACAGATGAATAGCAGTTTTAACCTCAGTTTTAAGTGGAAAATGTAGAGAACATTTTTGGAAATTTTGCTTGAGAAATGGAGCTTTACAACGAATCCGTTGTTGATTTAATGAGAAGAGAAGCAACGAAACACAAATCTTCAGCGTTCATATTTCAATTCCCAATCCTCAAATGGTCACCGCTGATTGTGGGCTGTCTGTCAGTGTAATGCTCCAAGATTAGATCACCTACAGTATGTGTTGGCTAGACCAGAACACCAATCCTGCTCCCTCTTTCCCCTCACTCCCTTCCCTCCCTGTCTGTCACCCTCTCTGAGTCGATAAGCCTCTATTCTCCTGTTTTCCTGATATGATCGGTGTCTTCAGAAGCACTCAGACCACTTTTACAGCAACCGCTAACTAGCATTCCAGGCAGCTTGCGGCTATCAGGGAAAAAAATCATGCGGGCCTGTCTGACTACATAAGTGTGTGGCTGCCTCCGTGCGCGCGCGCTCTCTTGTGCGCCACTCCACTCGTCCATCTAGCTGTCGGCGTCTATCGACCAGGGCCATCATGTGTGTTTTGGCCTGAGCGAGGCCACAGATGCTGCAGGGCTATTAGGTGCCCATTGTTTGTTTTGAATGGCAACGGAAACAAAATTGGTCTCATTCTGATCTTATTGTGGGTAACCCTACCTCTCTCTGTGGCCATGGGAGGCAAAAACCAATCCTAATTCACTTACCCCACCCTGACATCGGCTTTTCTAATGCTTTTTGAGGGATGAAAATATGGCGACATGCAATAAGTGTCGACAGTACAGAGGTCTGAAAAGCGAGAGGGGGAGATAAATAGATAGACAGACATGTATAGGGATGCCCAGATATTAAAAAATAACAGAAACCTTTGTTATTTGCTTTCTTTCAAGCTCTTGCTGCTTCACTACTGCTCCATTTTTCTCAGCTGCTTTCCTTCCTCTTTTTTGACTCTCGCTCTTTCCTTTTCAGTCCTTCTCATTTTTATTTACCTGTTTCCTTTCTTTCACTACAGGCAAAGCACGAGTGAAGCATTGTGAATGGCTTGCAATTTATGGAGTCCATAAGTGGAGCAGATTGATAGGACTGTTTAAATGGAACTTACCAAGACAGCGCTTTATTAATAAGAGACAGACCCTTAAAAAAATATAGCTTTAACCTTATTCGCCACCACTCGGCACATGCTGCAGTGCATATGCACTCATATATCTGTATAAACAATTAAACTTAGATGTTCATTATGTTAGTACAATGGCAAGCAAAGGGCAAGTAAACTGAGCCTTTTACTTTTATGACTTCTTGACTATGTTGTGCTTCTAACCACAAAAATGAACATGGATAAGATTATACAAACTAGTGCTTTGCAATTCTGCTGTTATCGATCCGATATCAGGTAAATACAGAGCCGCTATTGTCAATACCAAAAAGCATGTTTGGGGCGTATTTTTTACATCCCCCCCCCCAAAAAAAATATTTAACACAATTCAGTGGGTTACACACTGAGCTCAGAGGATCGAGGCAAAATATAAATCTTATCATGCTAGTATCGATCCGATACTAGCGTTGGTATCGATACTATTGTTGTCCGCCCACCTCTAATACAAAGCGTTTAAAGAGATAAGCTGAAGAGTGGACTCGTGATTTTTTTTCCCCTCTGGGGCAAGGTACACATGGTGCATTATGGGAGCTGGAAAGCAGCCTTGTAGTCCAAAATATGAATCTCAAAGTCACATTCAGTGGTACAAACATATCTTAGTCCCTTTACACGAACATCACAAACTCACTGACACAGACTCAGGCTAAGATACTTTTCAGGGCAATCTCTAATATCTGTTTGTTTTGGTGTTTAAAACACATATCAGGTCTTGTCTGCCAGGTCTCGTCCTCCCTGTCAGAATAAGCTTTCCACCCTCAACTCAGCAGCATGCAGCCAATCCTCACAGGCCAAAGCTCTGGGGAGAAAGACGATCTTCCCACAGCAGCCAACCCTGCCCTCTCATCTGCCCTTCATACAAACACACGCACACCCACCAACACATATGCAGCCTTGCCCTCTTCTCTGTCCCCTGCACACCCACTATAATGATGTCTGTTGACCTCTAACACAAGGGCTGCCCTGGCAGATTAGTTTACAAGTGGCCTAGGGACTCCGGGTTTCAAATCTTAACCCAGACGATATTCGCGCATTGATTATGAATCCTTTTTTTTTCCTTCCCAATGTGGCCATGCCACCATTTTCAGGTCTGTCCACACGTTCATCTTTGTGATATTGGGTCATTTCTTAACTTGTGACTCTCATATGTATACATCTTAAACAAAAGCAATGCAAAAAAAAAAAAGAAAACCATCTGTGAAAGGTTTTCTTACTGATAAAGACCTTCTCCATGGCCTCCAATCAGTTCAGTTTTATTTATATAGCACCAAATCACAACAACAACAGTCACCTCAAAGCACTTTATAAAGAAAGGTAAGGACCCAATAAAAACATAGAGAAAACCCCAACAATCAGACGGCCCCTTGTTGCAAGCACTGGGCAACAGTGGGAAGGAAAAACTCCCTTCTAACAGGAAGAAACTTCCAGCAGAACCAGTTGGGCTGGTTAGTGATAGGAAGAAGAAAACACAAAACACACACCGTGTAAAGAAGACAGAGATGATTAAATGTATGTTTTTCAAGCCCAAGGAGTCCTGTTGACAGATTTCTTTCACTTACTACAACAGTATTTCTTGAAATTGCAATACTTTTCCATATGTTACTTTATATTATATAATTTAATATAGTGTGTCTTTATGCGACTATAGTTAGATATTGGCACTATTTAAAAAATGTCAGAAATGACAGAAAGAGGTTTTTTCACTGGTCCAAAAAAGTTCAAAGCGGGCTGCATGTGGCCCACGACATAAAATCATTTTGACATCCCTGACGTTCAAGTTAAACTGCCACTGCTTGTTCACATGAAGAAGCTGAGCTACGTGCATACACCATCCAACACAGCAAACATAAGTAGCAGCAGTCCCTAAATACATGCTTAGTCACCTCTAACCAATATATGCATCCACACACACACACACACGCGCCCACACAGTCAGACATGAGCCATGATAAGTGGAAAGTGAGTAATAGCCCAGCAGTCTGGCAGCCAGCTGCTAGGCCTACTGTTTACATGCCAACTGATTACCCTAATTCCAAACGCATGCATGGCAGTTAAGCTGATAAATAGCCCCACTACCAACACTACCTTCTATTTCCCTATTGTCAGCCACTGTGGGTTAGTCAGTCGGCCGGGCCCATGATTCCCTCTTGATTATTCAATAAATAACCCATAATTCGACATTGATTGGGGCTGTGAATGGGTTTTGTGGGAAGGGAGACAGATGAGATGATGGGGGGTGGGTGCAATTGGTTAGGTGGTTGAGAGGGTATCGACCAGGACTGGTCAGTGTTTCGTTGACCATTGGCTGTCGGGGTCACTGCTTTTCATATACACACACACACAGAACCACATTTGTATAGAAGCATACACCTTTGCCTCGAGTCTGATGTGGTTAGAATAAGGGTCATTAGTTCAGCCTCGTTGCTTATTGTCCAAACAAAGATGTCCAAGACGAATGGAAGCTGCTTAATAATTTGGGGGAAAGATGCTGAGGCATGGCCATGTTGTTCTGCGTGGTGCCTCCTTTTTTTAGCAGGCACAACACTGAAATTTCTTTCTACAGTCAAATAATTTCTTTCTGATCACCTTGAAAGCTGAGCAGAAAGTAACAGTTGAAGGGATCGCTGTTGTTACAGCTCGCCACTGTGTAGCTGTTCAGTGATTATAAACTACAGCATTCTGTCACATTTGCTGGCCTTAGGCCCATTATGTTAACAGTCTTGATGAACATTGATTGCTAATTCTTATCTCTGCCTATGGCAATATGACCTAAGCTCATTGGTTCAAAACTTTGCCAAATTATCCCCATTGCTTTTGGTAGGCACTTCACCGTGACATGGTTAGTATGGACCGTATTGAAACCTGCCCCCAAATGGATTATTCCGTTCTCCTAAGTAGGATGGATTTTATGGCGCTTGCCTGATCACTATCTGAAACGCGCTAATCGTTAGTGTGTGTGTATTTGTATGTGTGCGTGTGAGCACGTAAACCCCGCTGCCTTGATGTTGCCATTGAAGTGTCCCTGGCGTTGTACTTATTGGACTTCCCTGATGTTAGATATTGGAATATTGATCTCAGAGAATGTTTAGCTTTCACTCTTCTCTAGTTTCATTTATATGCTCACACAGCTGACGCCCGCTTCACACACAAGTACATGCTGCAGATGTGGCAGTACATGAGGGACCCAGATCAAATCAAACTCTCAATCAATGCTGGAGGGGCAAAAAATATCTGAGCAGAAGATTTAGGTTTCAGGAGGGATTTCACATGCAACATCTTGCATGTCTGGTGGGAGACTGGAGCTAGATCAAGTAAACAATAATCAATGGTGTAAAAAGTCTTTGAAAGGGAACAATTAGATTGCATTGTTTGAATTTCACTTCATTTAAAGTTGTGTGGGGCAAGCAAATGGAAATGGGGTAAAAACAGTTTTTGAGGGGAAGCTGACATTCACCTGCAGTAAAGGATTTTACTCAACTCTAAAGCCATCGGCGCTACAGTAAGGTTTGTGTTTGTGTTACTTTTGTCCACCTGGCAGTGCAAGATGTAGACAAGCAGACGTGAACACTTTAGTGTGTCCAGGACAGACTCACACAGTGATCACCACTTAACAGGCAGCTGATGCCTTCCAACAGAAAGTAGTGAGTAGCAGCCGTCCACATTTCAGAGACACCGACTGAGCGAGCCTCCTTTTTACAACAGTTACATTACAGTGCAATGTCGGTTTCCTATTAAATACCTTCTCCCAATTACCCATTATTTCCCCCTATAAAACCACTGCAGACTGCATCGGAGGGCTGTTTTATCCCCCCGTCACCCCACGTCCTTTTGTTTCAGAAAACATGTTTCAACTTAATGCAACCGGGCGAGCTATGTGAGGAAAGGGAGAGCGAGGGAGCGCAAGAAGAGAGGGAGGGGAAAGAAAGGTAATTTAATGAAGTGAAACGTTTGATGTTGTAAATAAAAAGCAGACTGGTCGTGGGTGAGAGGCTGGGGCTAATGGACTTTGTTGGATGGTAGGTGTGGAGCTGCTGATCTTTAAAAAGCCTAAATAAAAAATACAAAAAAGTGAACTTCTCAGATTCAATGCCAGGAAAACCTCTCGCCCCCTTTTTGCTGGATCCATCGCCTGGGGCATTCACATCATTGGTTGGAGCTTATTATGCAATCACACCAAGGTAAAAAGCACTGCCAACCCCCTCATCTGAGTGTGCGATTATATGTTTGCTTCCCTGTTTGTGTGGGTGCCTTACATACACCACCTTAAAGCTGGTGGAGATCAAATTCAGCAAAAACGCTGGAAATAAAAGTGAGGAGAATGGGAGGTGATGGGAAGGACAAAACAGGTAAGAGATCACAGAAAATAAAGCCTGGGGTTACTAAAGAATATAAAAATTAAGAAAAAGGAAAGTGCAAGTGAAGGAAAATGTTAGAGATGGAGAGTGGAGAGAATAGGGAGAGATGGGAAAGTAGAGGCATGAATAAAAGAAAAGAATACTCAAGAAGTTAAAAGGGAAAAGAGCGAGAAAGAGGAAAGCAAAGAAATGAGAACAGACGATTATGAAGGTTAAACAATGGCAGTGGTCATTACGCTTCGCTTTCAATGAGAGGAAGAAGAGAAATTGCCCCCCCCCCCCCCCATTTAGATCA
>VURO01004331.1:31641-43308 GCA_015108175.1 Pelvicachromis taeniatus | reverse complement strand
CCCCCCCCCCCGCCCCCCCCCCCCCCCCCCCCCCCCCCCCCTCCACCCCCCCCCCCCCCCCCCCCCCCCCCCCCCCCCCCCCCCCCCCCCACCTCTCCTCTTTCAGATGCAGTCAATAACTTTGTAGGCATGTATCAAAATCAGTCCCGTAATGTACAAAACCACTAACAAACAACCTTTTATGCATTTGGGGAATAACAAGATGGTTTTAAAAAGAAAGTGCAGTACTATGATCTTCAACCACAAATTTCCATAATAAAGTATAACAAACCCCAAAAAGTTAAAGTAATACAAATCTTTCTCCACACTTTTCTCTCTCTCACACATATCTGGTTTTAGTTTTATCCCTTGAAGTGCAGAATTCCAGTATTTCAGAGAACAACACTGCACAGTAAAACAATGGGTGGCTCTGGGGTGTACTTTACTGATGCGATTCCTGGTAAAGTCTGAGACAAAATGCTGCTATGGTTACAGTGGGTGGGACTGGGCCGGTGTGGGTGAGACATGCTGGGAAATTTAGTATAAGGGAGGGAAAAAGGCGAAGGAATCAGTGATACAGAAGAGGGTAAAGCTGTGGCAAACATTTTATGACACTGACATGTATTTAAAGTCAAGTACTAATGATTTCATTGCTTTCTTTAAAGGTAGCTGTACTTCTGGGTGGTCATTTCCACGAGCAGAAAGATAAAAGGTCATTGCACAAACCAGCACAAGGATATTCACTGATTTCTTTTCATTTCAGCGTAACATCGAATTAGAGGTAAATGAAACGTTCTTTTAAAACATAATTCAATCTCGCTAATATTAGTGATTAGCCTGGATAATAATCATCTGGGTGGTTATTTACAGCGACCCCGCTGACGGTAACGACTTTGAGAGGGGCAAACAGAAAATAGAATCCATGTTAAACTAATAAAACTGCGACACGCAGAGCAGTCCGCGGGCGTCTGGTGATACTGGGACAGAGGGTAAAGGTGAATGCAAGTTTGTGTGCCATTCTGACTGTGGTATTGGCACTCGAGTTTTCTTTTCCCCCCTTTCCAAAATGCGCTCATTCCCACTTTAATGTCTCCTTCTACTTTTGGATGATTACCGTATAATGGAGAGATGGAGTCATGGCATGGTTTATTACCGCACACACACACACACGCCCGCGCGCACACATTAACATCCAAATATCCTCAAGGACGTGGGGAGACTTAGCAACCAGAGCAGTCCAAATAAGAAGATTAAATTTGAGTTTTCCATGCTCAGACAGTTTGGTATGTTTTGACCTTTTAAATCTGAACAACACTGAAAAGCTGTTTGCAGGAGAGCCATATTTGTACACTAAGCTCCCAAATAGGCACATATACGATGGAAACGGGCAAATAAAGACATTGAGCTCTTCAGCCAGAAGTTTGTTGCTTTTTAAAATTTGTTTTAGTTTGACCACCGCTTGATATTCACGATAATATATCAAAGGTTTTACGAGCGCCCCCCCCCCTCTACATCTAGCTGCTAAACAAGCCTAAGAGACAAGTTAAAGTGGGAGACGATCTCCCAGCAATCACAGTTATACTGGAAAAGCCAGATTAGCCGGAAGGCCTGCGCTCCGTTCAGAGAAGACTGAGCCTTTTAATGTCATGGCAAATTAGACATGAGGGTGCTTTGCTTGTTTCGAGTCAAATGGAAAACCATGAGGAAGGCATTGTTTGGTTAATGTCCTTTTTTTCTTGTCTCAGTGTGTGTGTGTGTGTGTGTGTCAGCGTGCGCTTCACAGCCATCTATCCTCTCAGACATGTTTAATAGGGCTTTGGCTGCGTTGACCGAGGGTGTAAATGTGTCATACTTTATTAGAAATCCCAAAGAAGAGGGCTAACATTAATCACCGGCTCTTGTTTATGAAAGTCATAAATGTTTCACTGAGTGCTTTATTGTTGGCTGCCAGATTTGGAGAAGCACTAAGAGGTCCTCAGTGTGTGTGTTCGCTCCAGCACTGTGTCAGGACAGCACCCCAAACCTCTGAGAAATCCACTCTCTCTCACTCTCACATGCTCTGTCTTTCTCTTAGGCTTTTTGTCATGTTGTCAGAAAGTATGACATCACCTCGCCCTTTGACCCACGTAGTCAGGAGAGCGCCGATTGGATGATTGGCTTATAGAGGACATCCACATTAAACTCAATTCTGCTGATGTCAGGAGCTGTTACAACTGATGACACGCGCATGCACACACAGATAGGATAGGACAGTGTGCATGAGTGTGCATTTGTGTGTACAGTAATATATATATATGTGTGTGTGTGTGTGTGTGTGTGTGTGTGCCCGTGTGGGCTGGTGTGCACTCATGTTTAGGTTTATATAGGTCAAATGTCTGAAGCCAGAACATCTCCCAGTTGAAATACCAGGCAAAATGTCAAAGACTTCCACTGTGCAATCCCTCAGATCAATAGTTCAGTTTGACATAAAGGTATCATTCTACCCACTAGACTTACATCCTATATCACGTGAACTGCTCCAGAACCAGTTTGAATCAGAACTGCAGTATGCCTGTACAAATGAGGGATATCAAAGTTAGCTAAGGGTAGCTAGCAGCATTTTTGCTAGCAGTAAAGTTGTAGCTAAAATCAACATAGCTAACGCTGTGTTGTCAATGTTAAGACTTGATGCAATGCTGCCTTAACGCTAAACTCTTTAATGAACAGTATTTATTTCAGTGCTTCATGCTATCATGTTTCAATCTCCATAAATCTGTGTAGGCAATGCTAAAGTAAGCAGTAACATCAGTAACAACAACAGAACGGCCTTCTTAGATTTAAATGTCCCAGTAAGCTCAGCCTATGAATCAACATGTGGAAACACAATTAAAATGAGGAGTGACAGCAGCTCTGAAAGAGTCATTTTATTGCCGAATAAGTCACCTTCTGTTAAGAAGCACTTTTATTTTATTTTATTCGAATCAAACATTTGTCAAACATTTGTCTGATTTTTGTCTTGTTAGACTTTCGCTTACTTGTAAGTCTAACAACAAAGTCTAGGCAACACTGACGATGTAACTTGAGCTGAAATTGTGGTAGTAACTGTGACATTGGATAAATGTTCATGTTGGAGCTATTTTTCAGCTGTAAACAGACATAGAGGAAACAGTTATTCAACATCGAAATGTTTGTCGAGTGCTTAACCATTTTTAACCACAGCCATCACAATCATCATACCACAGGAGTTCTATTGTAGCAAAGCAAGATGCTATGCTATACTATACTATACTATACTATACTTATGAATTACCCTGATATTTGCAAGTGGAAGACTCTTACCTCTTAACTTTTGTCTTAAGGCCATTGAACACCAAGGTCGACATATAACAGTCTCAGCTACAGTTAAAAAATAAGCACCTTTACACTCAGATTTGTTTCCACCACACTGTTACAAATATATAACTACCACTCTGCACTAAGTCTAGTGCTGAAACATGAAGTATGAACATGTTTCTGTCATGTTTTTAACCAGTACCTTTCACGTAATTAAGGACAGTTGCAATTAAAACGTACAGCTTGTTCAGAAAAATGCTCACCTAAGCATGTCTTTACCAAAAGAAAACAGTTGCAAGCTAGAAGAATTTTAAACAGCAGACACAAAATTGGGTGGGAGCCTCACAGTAGCATTTAAATTGCGCGTGATACCTGAATGACATGCTCTATTAAAATATTCCCCTCAACTTTTATTTCCACCCAAAAGCCTCATTCGAGTGAATGCTAAGTCTATATTATAGACATATTATGGAGCTGTTAGCTGACAATTACATGGCTCAGTTGTCAGATGGGGAATCTTTATTAGAGGTTCCATGTCTTCCTTCAGGATTTCTGTTGAGTCAATGTTCCTCAGACCTCCCCTCTCAGCTTCAGAAGCTCACTTTAAATAGACCATTATATCCAGCAGCTCGCAGAGATGACTGCTGTACAGCTCCACTGTGAGAACTCATTTTTCCACTCATGAGCTCTGCAATCATCACCGTTCTCTTAGCTTTTCCCCCAAAGTCCCACGCCAAAGCATAAAAGTCATAACAGTACATCTAAAATGACAACGGTTCACTACGGCTGCTTTACTCATGAAATCACGACAAATCATAAATTCAAAGAGCGCACCCCACGCGCCCCTACCCCATCCTCATCTCCCTGCTAGTTAAATGTGGAATAATGTCATCTTAATGATTATTTTTTTGCGGCGCGCTGTAACAGCATAATTCAGAGAGGGCGTAATGATTTTTTATGCCCCTGACATATTGTTTTGCGGGGAGTGACATAAAAGCACGGTGACATGTGGCATTTTGGGAAAGGTCAGGCGCTCCATCTCGGCCGCCCGTCCATCTTCATAACGTCGCCACTTGTCATATGGAAACTGGCATCACCAATCTTTGTCTCTCCCCTGTCGCCCCCCTGCCCCTCCTCTCCCATCTCCTAATTCTGCCTCTTTTCTTCGTCTCCCTTTTCTTTTCAGATTGAACTTTCTCCTCTCAGTTTTTTCATGCTACGTCTTACACTTTGTTGAGTTTAGAAAGAGCTTCTTTTTTTGTTAACCTGGTGAAAATGAGCACCGTAGGGAATGGGAAATAAGATTTCCCACACAGATACAGGAAGAAAAAAAAACACGCACTCATGCACAAGGCCTCAGGGGTGCTGAGGGGGTCTGGGGACTGCATGTCAACACCAGCTGTGAGGATTGCAGTGACGGAGAGAAGGGCTAATACTAATGTGATAAATACGTCAGCACTCACTCCAGGCACATTGCGCGTGTCTGTTTTTGTTGTTGATGATTTGAGAAAGCTGCTCAGAGCCAGTTGCTTCTGTCAGATGGATACACAGGCAGTATTTTTGCCACATTTTACTCCACACAAAGATTTTAATGTGAACGTCAAAGCCAGAGGACAAAGGAGAAAACCATTAGAGAGAACTGGGAAGAAGAAAACAAAAACTATTAGTCAATTAATCTGCTTCCTTATTAAATCTATTCAAGCGTGACCTCAGTTTGTGTCATCACAAGTTTTGTCGCTAAATCGCGATGGCCAGTATGCAGCGCACGCAGCATCACCATCATGGTTTCTCTCAGTAACTGCCTCTAGTGCAGTGACTTATAGACCCAGATGATTATTATCCAATCTATCTATAGATAGATTTATAGAACCCAATGTAATGCATGCCACTAAATAAAATTCTAGTTAATACAAGGAAAAAAAACTCAAAAACATTCTCTCAGCATACTATCTTTTTTTCTTTTTTCTTAAATGATTTTAGGATATATTTATCCTGCCCCTGTCTTTGCCCTATGTTTTCCCATCTTCTTGCCAAACGTCCTTTCTTATTTCACCAACTCCAGTTCCTTTCCATTTTTCTGATGGCTGTGTCTTCGACTAGGACTACCTTCCAGCACGTTTTATCCTCTGCTCTGCTTCGCACAAGCACGATCCCGCTAAAATACTACATGCACTTGTGTATTTGGCAAACAGTGGTGATCTGTTTACTCCTAGCTGAAAATGATATGGTCCCAAGATGCATGATGGGGAAGATTCAGCCTGATGGACGTGAGGACGGGCACAGAGACGCATACAGATGTGCATTACAACCATGTAGAGTTTTGGCTGTGTGGGGTCAAATGGAGAGCTTGTGTGTGTGTTTGTGGGTTTTACAGTGTCATGCAGGCTGAGTGAGGTGTAATTTCTGGGCAGTATTACTCAACACTCTAGCCCTGACAGCTTTAATGGTGATGGCCTTATTATAGAGAAGACGCCTTGTGTGTGTGTGTGTGTCTGTGTGTGGGTGTGTGTGGGTGGATGTGTAGGTGGATGGTTTGTGTGTGCATTCTAATGGTGATGGCCATATTATAGTGAGTGAAAGATGGCTAAAAGGCTTAGATTTATTCTGGGTTACATTTATGGACATAAGAATAACAGAGCAGAACATTCTGTATATTTGTGTGTGTGTGGGTGTGTGTGCATGTGTACATGTGTTTTAATGAATGCCATCTGGTGACCACTGAAGCAGTGTAAGTTTAATGAGACCTAGTTTGTGCTGATGAGGAGAACAGAGTTTTAGACACATATTGCAGAATAGAATTGAGTAGAATAGAATAGAATCTGTATTATTCATATATCTCTGATGACATATCATACACCCATCTTATCAGTGTCTGGCCCTTTTCACCAAAGCATTATTTCATATTAACAGTACGTTATGAAACGTGTGCGTGCTTGCAGCGCGTACTTCCAGTAAGGACAGTAAGAATCTTTGGGCCTGCAGTTTAAGTTATGTTGGTCTGATTTACAATACCACACTTTCACACCTCTCAACAATTTTCTCTCACAATCTGCACCCAGTCTCCTTTTTTTGCCTTCCTTCTTCCACCACAATGTTAGCTAATTCCCTCGTCTGCTTCTGCTGTACTCAGAGTACAAGTCACTTCCTGTAACTATGTGCTGTTACAGGACCAGCACCTGCTGAGCCGTTGCTGTAAAGGAAAGGGGCTATGGTGGCGGTGCGTGTGGTTTCGGGAGAGCTAACGGACAGGCTGTAGTTACACACTTGCAGTATATGCTGTCGGGCAACGTGGGTTAACCTCTTCCTTGTATTACAAAATTAGGACTGAGCCAGGCCCCTTGTTCTTTCTTTTTTTCCCCCACAAAAATCAATCACTCGTGACACGTGAGGGTTTCTCTAAATGCACATTTGTGTTTCACTAACATGAGTCCAGGGCACAGGTTTCATTTAGATTCCGAGTTGAAAACAGTTAAACAGCCCAGAACAGATGATTTGCTGTCTGCTCTTGTGTATTTGTGCATCTGATTGAGAGCTTAAAGGTAGTTTATGCTGACAACACTCCTCCTCCAAACAGCGAAAGCACTTGATCCTAAAGGATCCTGCCCTCATTTCGGTCTGTAAATAGACCTGCTGCTGCAGGAGTAAATAAGCCTGTGTGTCCTGGATCACCACACCAGGCCTAATCACAGCTTCCCTGTTCCTTAAACCCAGACAGGTTCTTCTAATAGTTTCCGTAAACAGGCATATCATGAGCCTTTATTGCTCTCCCAAATTGTGCGCATGGCTTGACACATATGTACTTTGGTGCATTAGCTCACTAAGCGAGCTGTGGATAACAAGCATTAATATGACCCTAATGTTTTTATGAGTTCATAATCATGTTTTTGTTTGTTTGCTCGGGATCACCATGTAGGCCTCAATATGATTACCATATTTCTTTATTAGCAAGGGTAATAAGGGCCATTAAATTACTATTTAAAAACATGCACTTGACAGCCATTAGTATAATATTGAAACACAGTTTGGCTGTTATCATGCACTCATTGTGTAAATTTACATCACATAAACAGCTTTATAATGCAATTATTGCAAGATAGATTACAAAAGTTAACTTTTCTCCGTTTTGAGTGAAAAATGTGTGTGTAAATTTTTTGTTCATTTACTGTGCCTTTTTTAATTTAATTAAAAATAAAGCTGAACAGCAATACCATAAAATAACATTTACATAAACAATTCCTTCGTCAGTGTGGGTCAGAGAAACAAGTCTCACGGCAGAATTTCTTGTTGAGTACGCATTATTATGGTATTTGTGTATCTGACTTCAGCTCCAGCGTCAAGGAAGTGCCATTGTCAACATCTCTGTGCTCGACAATAGGAACTGCACAGTGTTTATACTCGGAGCCCGCTTCACTGATAATAGCGCGCGATGAGACGGTCTTTATTGAATAAGAGGCTTTTCCGTGTGCTTAAGGCTACATTTTCATATCTAGTGATCTCTCCAATGTGCTCATATTTGTGTATTGTTAGATGAAAGCTTACACAACCGATCGGCCTGTTATCGCCTGTGTCTGCCTGCTCGCGCTCTGTAATGGAAATGAGCTGCAGTTCAAAGTGCAGTAGTAGTGCTTGACGATATTCACATATCCACATATACACAAAGAGATATTTACATCTCTATGTGTATATGTGGGAGGCTGGCTGCTTGCGGATTTCTGACTAAAATGGCAAAGTGTTGTGTGTTTTGTGTGTTTGTGTGTGTGTGTGTGTGTGTGTGTGCCTGTACGAGCCAGTGTGCCTCTGTACACAGCAGGTGATATCTGCCAATTTAACTCAACAAGAAGAGGCAAGTTAAGCTGTATTTTGAGTTAAACAGTGTGTGTTTAAAGAAAAGCATATGTGTATTTAAGGGTTATTACATTTCTTTTTTTATCCGCTGATTCTTCTTAACCACAACTGACTACTTCCTGGTATAAAACATTGGATTCAAATTGGTGTAACATATTCAATTACAGGACTTAATGGTTAAAAAGTTATTTTTTGGACAATTGCCAGGAGTAGTTGAGCATGAAAAGAGTTAGGCTATCTTCATTTAATGTCATCCTATAAACTCTGTGTAAGACTTGATTATACAAATATGCCATAAACTTATTTTATATCTTAATATGATCATTTGTTCTTTACCCAATTACATTTTTTCATACATGTATGAATATATCACAATTTTCATGCGTTTTACAGGCTCAGATCCTTGTATTCAACCTTTAACTGCATTTGTTGCTTAGTTTAGTAGGTTAGCTAGCCCCATAACCTGCTTATCTACCTAACTCAGAAAGCCTCAACATTTTGATGAGTGTCATCTAGCAGTTGTGTAAATGGACTGATTCTTATATAGTGCTTTTTGACTGTCCCGGAGTACTCAAAGCGCTCTATACAACGTGCCACATTCACCCAAACACTTTTCTTCTAAGCTTTTTAGTGCTTCCTAAGGAACATTCATACTCCGATGGATGCATTGGAGAGCAACTTGGGGTTAGTATCTTGCCCAAGGATACTTGGCATGCAAACCTTCTGATCAGAAGATGACCTGCTGTACCTCCTGAGCTACAGCCACCCAATAATATGAATAAGTGCGTGTAAAAAAGGAGCCTTGGTGTCATCACTTTTAGTTTTGGTGAACAGCGACATCCAGACATCCAGGTAACCTAGAAAATGAATGATCCTTAAATAAAAATCAGTGTTAGGAGTGTTATTTGTCAAAGACTGACAAAGTTTGTGTTAGAACGTAGGAGTTTAGATGTTTACCAGAAGATTAAAGGTTCACTGTCACCTGAGGCCACTTTAAAAATTTGCTTCCACTCGATCTGGTTAGTTTTAGGCACACACTGTTTTAGGGTTATAAAAACTGTGATTAGGGCTAAAATACACATTTTTTAAAATGCCAAACACTTGCCAAAACCGTAGTAGGTCCACCACCCCTAAAACTGCCAGCAAATGTGTATTCTGATTACTGTTAGGCTGTTTGTACTTTACCCTAACGCTGTTGCTTGGGCTAACGCTGCTAGCACATACACAACTTAGCATGGAGCCAAACTCAAATCTACAGTAGTATTTGCGATTTAGATAAAGTTTATATGCCATATTGCTGACAACAGTCGGCAACACTTTGCAGATAGCAGCCCCTCCCCCACTGCCCTCAGGCTTCATGCTTTTTCCATTGGTCACACTGCTGAAAAAGGTGTGTGTATCCATGTGCTATGATCTCACAGCTCTCTGTCCAGATCCACCCTCTTGCCCCCTCTGTCCTCTAATCTTGTTTGTCAGAACTAAATGAGCTGCCCCAGTGAGGTGTGTTAGCTACTAATGAATTTATTGCTTGATAAGAAGGGGCCCCATGTAGCTATAACTTACTGCAGTCATAAAAAAGCTGAAGAAAGAAAAAACGACATAATTAACCTTTACTAGCTGTGTGTACTCGGTGGTAGTGCTTGATGTGGTACATATGTAACAGTGGGGGTGTGTGGGTGTGCGTGCTTTCATTTGTGCTTGTTTACATGTTTGAATTTTTACATGATGTGTGTGTGTGTGTGTGCGTGAGTGTGTGTGTGTCTGTGCAATTACCTTTTTTTTTTTGCATTCACAGCAAAGGAGGCAGCAGTGTTGATAACGCTGCAGCTATCAATTAATCGTTAATCGTGTTCTACCAGATTAATGCGTCATCCAATTGACTCCAGACTGACTGGAGACAATAAATACATATAGTCAATAAAACACCAAAGCACCATGGGAGAACAGTGAGGTATGTGTGGGTTAACACATGTGCCAAGGTGCCAACATCATAAGCTCAACCATAAACCCGATGTTAGTTATGGCTTTACACTCTCTTGTCTTATCTACGTGTACTCAATTAATGGACGGAGGAAAGAAGCAGTGGTAGCTTCAAGAAAAGAGAAGAGAGGAGACTGATGTCCACACTTTCTCTTCCCATTCATTCTCTAACAGGAAACTGTTTGGCTTTCAGCAAGACATTTAAGACCCACAATTCTTCTTTGTCTTCTTCTTCTTCTACTGAGCCATTTCCTTTATTGTCAAAGACACAGACACATTCTAATGGGTAATAGATACAGGACTAATGCCTGGGCTGAGGAATAAAGATGCCTAGATAGGGAAGGAGGGAGGAGAAAGAGAGGGAGAAAAAAAAAGAGAGAAGTGAGTTATGAAGCAGTACCCAGGGGGTTAATTTCTCACAAGCAGTTTTCATACGCTACACACACAGTAAAGGTGATGTCTGGCCACGACAAGCCGGTAGCACGCTAGTTAAAAGTGAATAAGTTTATGGCCGGTGTAGGCCCTCATACATCAAGGAGCAGTTTGTTTGGCCAGCAGTGTGACAGGGTACAGTAGCATGGGCAGGGCTGGAGAGTGGCTACAGCTGTGATAAATGGAAGATTACAGGAAAGATGGTGTCTCAGCCTCTGTGTGTGTTAGAGAGACAGAAAGAGATATCAAAGTGTGTTTCTTAGCTCTCAGATTAATGGCGATTCCAGTATTTGATCTAAGAGATTTTTTTTTTCCCTATTTGAAGAATGTCTTTTTGAAGCTGTAAATATTGCAAACACCCTTCTCGAGACATGTCGCAGCGCCTGGTGTGAAAGCATATTCCGCTGCAGTATTGACAAAAGCTTCTGGGTCGCGCAGTTAAATTGCATTTTTTTTTTTTCTGTTTTGATTGAAAGTCCTTTTTTAGAAGGTGAAGGTTTTCTGTGAGGTTGTAAAAACAGCTAATCTCATCTAATAGAATTATCATAATTACCAACATGTCTAGTGGCGTTATGTCCTCAAGTTATTCCAGCATGGATCGTGGATGGTTCAACATTTATTTCCTTCTCTGTTAGACGTGTCATATTATCTAACATACTTTAATATTCCAGATCTACGTGGCCGGTTGCAAAGAAGTTGTTGAACCCTAAACTTTATGACTGGTTGTGATACCCTTGGTAGCAAAACTGCAAAAAAACAATAACCAGCAATTAGTCTTTCACATTGCTGTGGAGGATTTTTGGCCCACTCTTCTTTGCATAATTGTTTCAGTCACATTGGTGGGCTTTGAGCATGAATGGCCTGTTTAAGTTCATGCCAAAACATCTCAATCTGATTTAAGTCCAGCCTATGACTAGGCCACTCCAAAATCTTTATTTTATTTTATTTTATTTTATTTTATTTTATTTTATTTTATTTTATTTTATTTTATTTTATTTTATTTTATTTATTTATTTATTTATTTATTTGTGTTTTAGATCATTTTCCTGATGCATAACCTTCAACTTCAGGGCACAAACACACAGGAAGATAGAATTCATTGTTCCATCAATTATGGCA
>VURO01004331.1:19906-31621 GCA_015108175.1 Pelvicachromis taeniatus | reverse complement strand
ACATTGGTGGGCTTTGAGCATGAATGGCCTGTTTAAGTTCATGCCAAAACATCTCAATCTGATTTAAGTCCAGCCTATGACTAGGCCACTCCAAAATCTTTATTTTATTTTATTTATTTGTGTTTTAGATCATTTTCCTGATGCATAACCTTCAACTTCAGGGCACAAACACACAGGAAGATAGAATTCATTGTTCCATCAATTATGGCAGTCCATGTCCTGAAGCAGCAAAACAGCCCAGACCATCACACTACCACCACCATGTTTGACTGTTAGTTCTTTTTTTCTCTTTAAGTGATTTCTTAAATCGATATAATCAGTAGCCCTGCGACAGACTGGCGTCCTGTCCAGGGTGTACCCCGCCTTTCGCCCCAAGACAGCTGGGATAGGCTCCAGCGCCCCCCACGACCCTGAAAAGGATAAGCGGAAGCGAATGGATGGATGGAATATAATCAGTAATGTCACTTTTGATCAGTTTTGCTGCCTCTGTTTCTAAAAGCAAGGAAGCACAACTTTTGCTCGTAGTGAACATTCTTACTTTATATATTTTACCTATTTCTGTTATATAAGATCTCAGTCCTTCTTCCACCAGTGCTCATCTTCACACATTCTCCTCTTTATTTCAGTTTTTCATTCCACTCTCAGATGCTCTCCATGACTTCTAGTCCTCCTTTTAGTCACTCCTCTTTCACGTCCACCGTGATGCACCCTACACACACCATCCTTTCCTATTCCATGCTTACTCTCCTGCCTCCTTATCGCCTCCTCACCCTTACTCCATGCTTCCTTGCACCAGTCTCTGCCCTGCACCAGTCCAGATGTGGATCTGACTGTACCACGGTGCTAAAATGAACAATAAGCCAGTCAGTTTGTGTAAGTGCATGTGTGTCTATCAGGATGCAAACAATAGGCCTTTTCTTACTTGACCACTATAAGGACAGCCACTCTGTTCTCATTTGTTCACTGTTGCCTGTTATTTGGTGAGACAGTAGGACAGACAGATGGAGGGGAAGACAGGGCAGATGCAGAGCCAGTTGGGACAATAACTAGACAGCTATGGAGACAGACTAACAGGTGGATAGGCAGCGAAGGAGCAAGCCCTTCTACCCAGCCTGCCTCCATTTCTCCCCCAATAACTCACTTTTCTCCCCCTTGGAGAGGGAAAACAATAAGATATAACAATTGGCAAATGGCTGAGGCAGGCGGAGCATTACAAATGAAATGTAATGTTGTTACAGTTTGGAAATAATGAATTATGAGGATAAGCGGGGATCTGTAAAATCGCTGTAGCGATTTACCGGGGTTTCATTTTTCAACTGTATTGAATTATGGGGAATTGGCCTCAGTCAACTGCAAAATACGAAATGGGGAAAAGGAGGATGATTCACCGTTACAATCTATGTGCGTGTGTGAGTGTGCGTGTGTGTGTGTGTGTGTGTGTGTAAAAGAGACTGTATGCAGTTGTGTGTAGGCATGCACAACTTCTCACTGTTTATTTGTCTGTTTAAGTGCACAGGTGCTTGCACATTCACGTGCATGCAGTGTGGAAACATTTCTGCATGTGTGTGTGTGTGTGTGTGTGTGTGTGTGTGTGACTGTGTGTGTGTGTGTGTGTGTGTGTGTGTGTGTGTGTGTGTGTGTGTGTGTGTGTGTCCTCCCCCTAGACCTGTTGAGGGCTTTTTCTCACTCACCCCGCCGCACATGTGATAAATGTCCCTTATCGCCTCTGTCATTGTAATAGTCCCACAACAGGCCCAGAGAGAGAGAGAGGGAGAGCGAGACCGGGAGGGGGCGATAGGAGAAGGAGGGGGTCAGGGCAAGGGGGTGTTGAGAGAGTCACAGTGACAAAAAACGTGGTGAGAGTGGGAGAAAGAGAGGAGAGAAAGAGGGAGAAATGGCAAGGTGGAATGGGATAGCTGGAGTTATCAGCCAGTCTTGTAGAGGAAGAATACGCATCAAGCTGCCAATCATCCGGCCTGAAAATTGCTCTGAGATTTGAGTCCCCAGACGGAGTGTGTGTGTGTGTGTGTGTAGCGAGGGAGTATCCAAAGCCCCTGTCGTCTCTGTGCTATTACTGCCCCCCCCTCCACCCATCCCTTCATCCAGCCATCTCACCCTCTCCTCTCTCCACGTTTGTAAAGATCAAACTCGAAAAAACACGTCTCTTTTCTCTCTGTCACTAGAACCTACACTCAGGCTGTTTGAAGCACAGTTGCCGTCAGTGGCACTGGCTATTAGGGGAGGGCATGAGACAGAGAGAGAGAGAAAGAGAGAGGGGGATGATGATGATGGAAAAGAATGGTGAGGAAAGGAGAAAAGAGAAGGAAGGTTAATGTGTGAGCAGAAACCATTTCAGTCGCTTTAATTTTCTATTGATTTCAGTTGCAGATTCCCTCACCTCACCTCTGTGTGTGTGTCTGTGTGTGCCTGTGATTGGGCGCTTGGGTGTGTGACAGTCTCCAAGCTGTCACCTTGCAGAAGCCAACAATACCACAAAGTAAACAAAATTAGAGATCAGTTGTTGTCCAGTTAAAACTGAACAATAATTTGGACAATTTTAAACTGTATTCTCCAGAGAAAACTACGTGTCCACAACTTTTTATGACTTACTTAGTTAAAACTTTTAGTTTTAATCTCAGAAAGTGAGGACTCAGATCATGTGAAAATCCAAATGTCACGAAATTTAAAGGCAAGCAATTTTCAGTGCTGTGAAAAGAGTCAGTGAGAGCATCTTTCAAAACTACACACTTTGACGTCATTTATACAGATGTTGGGTTTTGAGTTTTTACGTTTCTGAAAACTGTACCGATGCTGCTTTGCTATCGGTACAGTTTCACTTGGTCTCCCAGTTGCTCAAACACATTTATGAGGAGGACGATAAATGAGGATTTAAAAGAATTAAAGTAGACATGTGGAATGCTACTTATTCAGGGAAACACTACCAAGGACACTGCAAGAGCAAAATGTAGTGGAACATCGCCCTCTATTGGACAATGTGATATCGCCTTTCCGAGAGAGGGAAAGGAAAGGACATGGATGGAGGAATAATTGATAGGCAGAGTCCTATAGAGCACAGCGATAGCAGACTGATAAAGATCGCAATGATGTCCAATTGCAGCTGAGTGATGAAATCACTTGTTACACACATACACAGTAGCCTCATGTGTGACCTGTGCAATAACCCACTCCATCAGATAGGTATCTGTGGTTTTCTCATATCACGTTACCACCCAGATATATAGTTTGTATATAGACAGACAGACAGACAGAGGCCTTGCGGTGAATGTGATGTGGGTACTGGATATTCTTGTAGTTTAGGCTAACACAACTTCATTTTTCCATCTGGAGTGGGTTTTTCCTCAAGTGGTGCAAGTCACTGTGGTCGACGATTTGTTGTAATGTTCTTTTATTTTAACCTAGTTTTATTGGTCTCTAAAATCTCATTTTAGAATAAAAGTGCTCACATAAATTAGATTTTGCGAGTGGTGTTTAGATGATGCTCTCCAGCGTTATGAAATGCTGTGAAAGTTGTGATTTACACAAGCAAACTCTTGAAGTCTGGAGCCAGTTTGGTGCCAGGGACCGCTCTGATTCTTGGAAGTCGGGAGTGACCCGCAGCAGCCACATGTCATGAGGACATGGCAGGCAACCCAACCACAGTGCAGCACCCTAAGGCGTAGGCGTGACCGAGAACTTAGGAAAGTTTTCATTATCTGGGTTGCAGTCATTTTTCCAAAGGAACCTGTGGCTATTTTTTTTCCCTCTTTTTAATTCCCACCAGGACAACTGACACCTAAAGAAAACACAAAGTTCCCAACTCCTTACTTGAATGTTTATCTGCAGTGCAAATAATAACACGGGATTTGCAGCAAACTTTGTACAATCTGACCAAACTTGCGAGAAAAAAGGCAGTGACTTTTATTCCCATCAAACTCGCCATCTGAGTCGTGCCAACAGAGATTAGCGAGATGCCGGAAGTTTGCTTTGTGTCTGTTTGATTTCTATTGCGGTGACACTCCAGTGAGATGGGTAATATAGCAGACAGCTAGACAGACAGCTAGATAGATGGAAGGCCAGACTGCTCCCCTTGTATGAAGGATTATCCCCTATCCTCTGTTTGTGACAAGAGCTGATAAGGGCCTAAGAGGAGAGGCAGCAAGAGGCTGAGAGGGCCAGTGACACACACATACACACACACACACATGCGTATATAATCTACAGTGAAAGAGATATCAATCCATCATTTAGAGCCGGGGATACTGCAAGGAAATAGGTCCTTCTCAATCGCTGACAAGCCAACGCACACAAGCGCACAAACCTGCATCCGCTGCACAAAGGGGTTTGTGAGCATTCAGAGTTGTAGATGGGGCTCTTTGAATGACTGTTCAATTTCACCAATTTATCTGATTTACATTTGGCTTTTGTTGTCACCCAGGCTATATATCAGCGTGTGCTTAAAGCTGTTATTGTGTCTGAATGACTGGTGCTAATAGAATCCATAAATTCAAATGTTCTAATGTTACTTATTGCACTCTATAAATCCAAGTCTGGATGAGCCAGAGGAGATGCATATGTGCTTTTAACGTAGCCGGTAGTAAATGTTTTAATTTAGCTTTCATTAGCAAAAATGTAGCCAGGGTAAAATAATCACATTTATTTTTGGATCCCACTTTTTCTTTTTGCAGGCATTACAGTGACACGTGAATTTGATGAGTTGTTTAGGTGACTGTTATTGGAGTGTGAAAGCAGGCTTGTTCTCGCTATTCTAGAGCGAACATAAAAGATGGTGAAGGTGAGCTTAACTGATAATGGAAAGAAAACCAGAAAAAGAATGTGGGAAAGACGGGAAACAAGTCAAAGCGCTGCCACGGTCATGCTTCTCTGTCATGCTTCACGTGTGTATGTGCATAAATGAGTGTGCCGCCATTTGACAGATGAGCCAGTGACGGGAACATGAAATTACCCGATTCTCTCCTTGCAAGACCACATCTCTAGAGGGATGTGTTGGATATGAGTGTATCTAAGAGTTAACGTGTACTTGATATGTATCATCCACCTCAGGAGGGAACCTCTGCCCCAGAACATCCTAAAACATTCAGGCAAGGGGACACAGTAAGCTGATATCAAAGTATTCTATAAAGCCTGATTTCTGCATTGGAGAAACAGCATTATTATTATTATATCAGTAAGTGGAATCTTATTGGAGGTTAGGGACTGATGGGTTGAATGGGTTAGATGGATGAGTGCTGTCTTTGGATACTGTAGCCAGTATCAGCTAATTCAAGGTCATGTAAGAAGTTAAGGCATCTTTTTTTGCACCAGATTTAGATGTTTAAGGCCAGTGTGGCTTATTCATACTCTAAAATATGCATCAATTACCATGTGCCGACCTAATTTAAAGCAGATCTTACATTTGTAGTCTTTCTGGCTGCTTAGAAAAGAAAAGAACTGCAGCCAACTGATACTAATACTATGGAAAATTGAAAAAGAAAAATACAAGGTGACGCAGAGAGGGTGAAAGAGCTACAAAGAGTAAGGAAAGAAATAATGTAGTCTAAGTAGGACGAAGACAAAATGTTTCAGTGAGACAGTGAGAGAGGGAGGGCATATTTGGCCCCGCATTGCTAAGCTCCAGGTTAGGTGGCAGGGCCATTTGGCGAAGGCGCTGGTGCTAGACTTGATGGATGAGACAAACTGCAGGCTCTTTTCTCTTGTAACTTTAAAATCATTAAGCCTTTTACACGGCCATGCAGATTTTTATGGCCACCTCAGACAATCTGCTGGGGTTCATGTCTTTAGATCAGCAGGATGGGAGAAAGCAGAGAGAGCGAGAAGACGGGGATAATGTCAAATCGTTATGTAATGCGGCACATGTCGCTCAGTAGCGTTAATTTAAGGTTTGCATTTAAAAATTTACAGTCATATCCAATCAATTTCATATTGGTTGGATTTAATTAAATTATATTTGTAAATGTAAAAAAGTGCTATGTTTATTTTTTCTCCTTTTTGTGCATAAACATCAGTGGTAGCATAGATTTAGGCTCAAAAGATAAGAAACTGCAACTGCATAAAAAAATTAAAAATTGTAATGTATGTATAATTTTGCGCCTTTTTAAGTTAATTTGTCAAAATGACTCCAATAATATTTAGCTAGTTCATTTTAGCTAGCTAAATACTATTATACTTGCTAGCTTTAGCCTTTGCTAGCTTTAGCCTTTGCTAGCTTTAGCTAGCGAAGGGTAAATTAACAGCAAATTTTGAATATCAACTGTTTCTTTAGGACAGAAAGCACATTAAAATGCAATATCAGAGTCTATATTTGAGATGACAAACCAGACAGTAGGAACTTGAGCATGAACAGCTATGTAAAGCTGGTAATAACACATGCAGAGTAATTTATGGCTAGGTTTAGCCTGGGCTTAGCAGCTAGGTAACATTTTTCCACCTCAGACCAAAAGCATAGAAACTTACAAGGTATTTCAAGGACAATTTAAAAAAATTGTTAAAATAAAATGCAAGAATCTTAAATACAGCTCCCAGAATTTGTGATGCTGTGTGAAAATATTCAAATCTCCTCCAAATGACATAATGTGAAATTTAGTTTTATCCTTTTCTCGTCTCTTCTGATCCTCCTATCATAAGACAGGTGAGAATGGAGTTCAGCAGGTAATCCGGCGCTAAGAGGACGCCATGACAGTGATCTAAGAGTCTAATCTGCTGCTCCTCTTTGCCAGACACGTTTTGCAATAACAAACACAGAGAGGAATAACCAGGAGATACACAGCGAGGATATGAGTTGCATTACTTAAATCTAGTTATCTAAGATAAACCTTTAACCAGCAAATGAGGGGAACGCACATGCTGGCATAACATATTCACATCACCTTCTGATAGGATTCTATTTCCTTTTTTTCCTCTGAGTGTGGATGTCTTGTACAAAAGGCCAGTAATGTTAATGATAAACCAGCAGCAACAACAGGGTGGGAGGTACTGTGATCCGCTCTAAATATTATCAATAACAACGTTATCCATCCATCCTTCTATCCATCCTTCGTTCACATTCTGCCTCCACAGGCTGCCTCCTCCGCTGTTAGGATTCAATTAACACGGTGCAGGCAGCCACGGCACCCTCATTAAAGCTAATTAGTTAAAACATCAGCCAATCTAGCGTTAATTGGCTTTGGTAATTAATTCAGCCGCTAGACCATATGAAAGCAGCAGGGAGAGCGATAATGAGAGGCAACGAGAGAGGCGAATCAAAGCAAGGGGGAAGGGGGGAGGGAAAAAAAGGAGATTAAATGAAAGACATAAATAAAGAATAAATAATAGGAAAGTAATATGCAGGAGACTCTTTTTTGGGTTGAGATGTGCTGCTGATGACCATCTTTAAGTGTGGATTAATGGCGGTTGTTGAACATAAAGTCAAGCAAGTATGTCAGCTGTATGGAGAGCAGTCAGCAGAAAATATCAGCATCGATTAAAACGCAGTTTCTTTGAATGGACAACGGTAGCTATCAGACGATAGATAAAATATATAATGTCAAAGTGTGTGCTCAATTTGTGTTTGCAGTAATGATATTCACTATATATTGAATTAGTATAACACACACACACGCGCGCGCGCGCGTGCAGGCGGGCGAGAAAACAGGCTGTGTCTGTGTGATTAGGGCTGACTCAGAGTATCTATTTCAAACTTGCTGATGTCCCTGTTTGCCCACTGACACGGCATGTTCCTGTCATGATTAGGCCCTTTGGGATGGAAATGAGTGCCGACAGGCCTCACGCCCACACCTCTCTCCATTCAGTATCCCTCCTCCTCCACACAGCTGAGGAAGGAGAAATGGAATAGAGTCAGTCAGCACAGACAGGGCATAGGTCAGTGAAAGCCGAAGTGTCTTCCCTCTGTGTGACTTAATTATAAACACATGTCATATACTTCTATCTGCAGGCATAGCTTTCATATCCCAGCTTCTAAAAGCATTGTAAACAAGAACAATGAATATTTCACTTAGTCTGCTCTTGCCACCTTCGGCGTCCTGCAAACCACTGGCACGCTGCACAGGGAGCTGTGGCTGTGTGTTATTGGGATTGGCCCGTGGCTGCTGCTTGTGCCTGTGGCTCTGTGGGTCAGCGCTTGGTTAATGCTCCATTAATTTACTTCTTTCTCACTCGCACACATGCACACGAGCACGGACGCGCACCAACAAGGTGATTGATTGAATAAACAGCTGTCAGTAGTTGGAGATAACCTTACGAGCATCACTCGGCTGTCTTCGAGACGGACACATATGCCTGTTGCCAGGTCCCAGGAGTAAAGGCAGCATTATAAATGCTGACACACACACACACGCACACACGCGCACGCACACACACACACACTGGGACCATTAGATCACAATTTATCACGTATGTTCAAACTAGGCAGCTGGTGATTTATAATGTGCTGATCTCTTGGGCTTTCCCTTTCTCTTTTCTAAATCTTCCAAGTTTCATTTTAATTCCTTTTGAATTCTAAGAGTGTGTTTAAAAGTAAGCGGCCTTGAAAATGTTCTTCTGAACCAAAGTATTGCACATATAGTAGCAGCAATGCAGTTCCTGTCGATGTAAGACGAATGCATCTTCTATTCATTCTCCCTGTTATTCACCCACAGAAAAATTCCAATTGTCTTGAACAGACAGAATGCATCCATACTCCTGCACACACACACACACACACACACACACATACACACCTTTCCACTTGCTACCCCTCAGTCGGCCATCTCTTCATCCCTCCTCTCCTCCGTGCGGCACCGACATTTCATTTGCTTTTCTAAAAGTGACAACCCCAGGGAGCGAGGGAGGGATAGTGAAAGACCCCGGTGATGAGTTTTGAGCAGGGCGTGGAGGAGTGCTATTTAAAAGTGCCATGCATCACTGTCAGGGAGTGAGACTGCACACAAACACACACATACGCACAAATGCTCAGACAGACACAGGGAACGCACACGCTCGCAGAGAGCAACGCAAAGAAGCCCGGGTGGCAAACTGAAGTTGACCCCCCGTTCCATTTCATCAAATGTCCCCTGAATGAGCCACACAGCCTCATCTATTTTGCACGCGCTCACATACGGAGGCAGTGATCAGCCTAGTGTCTAGCCTGGTTAAATCACAGCTCACTTAAGAGAAAAACCATATCACTTCACCGGGAGACCCACGCGCACACACACCTTGCTAGTCCCATTTGTGTTAATGCGGCCCCCTGGTTTTGGGCTTTAGGGCTCATATTCGCCATTATGGAGATGATGGCTTTACGGAGCCCCTCTCACCTCACCTTGCAACGGTCGGGGGGAAAGACAGGGAAGAGTCGAAATGAAGGCTGACACCTCTGCGGGATTTATTTGATTGCGGATGCGAGGCAGTGTCATTCTGGAGAAAGGGAGAATGCAACAGGGGGGGGGAGTTGGAGGAGGAGGCCTGGACCCTGAGGCTAAGTGAAAGGAAGAAGAGGAGAAGATGGTGGGGTGAAGGGAAAGAACGACAGAAATAAAGGAAAGGAAAAGGAAGAGATTGGAGGGGAAGGGAGGAGGAGTCGGGGGAAAGCAGAAGTGGCCCTCTTTCCCTTTCGCGAATCAAATCAAATTCCCCTTATCGCACATTATTTGAAGAGGTTATCGGGCGCGGTAATGCGGTTACACATCGGGCCGCGGCTGAGAGATTTCCTTGTTTACCGATGTTGGCGGGTGTTATAGCTAACCGGCCGGGCGAGCGGGAGAGGGGAGGGGAGAAGAAGGGAGGTGGAAGAGGAGGAAGGGAAGACGAGAGACGAGAGGGTTGTGGGCATAAACACTTGATGCATGTCAGAAAACTCATTTAGGGGAACAACAAGGAGGGGGAATGGAAGTGTATGTGTGTGTGTGTGTGTGTGTGTGTGTATATACATAAGGTGAAGACAGTTGTTCAAGGACAGAAAAACAGCCTCTACATGTAGACACTTTGTAATTCCATTTGGGAAATGTGCAAGTGTGCCTGTTGCGGTGTGTTTGTGCGAACGTAGCATACAAACATACTCTGTATATGCCTGGCCATAAATCCGGCCTTCCTCTTTTCTGACTCTTACTGTTGTGCTTAAATCCAGTTTACATGCTCGGTGCTCATTAGCTGATTGTGTGCATCCTTTACAAGTCAATACAATTCCTTGCAGAAGATATAAAAAAATAGAAAAGCGCAGTCAAGTTCATGGAAAGTCAAACATTTTGGGGTTTTTTTTTGTTCTAAACTCCTTCATAAAGAGGACACGTTCAACCAAAAAAAGCAGCAAATTTTTATATCAGCGCATTCCTTACTGCTATGCACCATCGAGGCAAGCTATAAGCGGCGCGTGGAAAAAAGGAAGGGTTCAATCTACACCAATCTCCTGCTTCCTGAGAGGCCGCCATGTTGGGTGAGATAAAAGCAGAGAGATGACACGCAATCCAGGTCATTAAATGGGATTTGGAGCCACAGTTTTGTGAGTACATGCTTTGCCTCTTAGCCCATTGAGCCGTGAGGACACCCCAAATGGTGTTTTATCTCTGGTCCCATTGAGAGAGAGTATTGAGCTGACAATCCCTGTCCTCTCTGGAGGTGGCCTTTTACCTCAGCTCATTGTAGTCTGAGACTGGGAGCCTGTGCTATCTAGCATCTATTGATTCCCACTTCATCTGGACCAAAGCAAGGAAGAGGGAGACGGGGGAGACACTGAGAGACTGAAGAGAGAGGAGAAAAAGTTTTATTTTAAAAAGAAGAAGAAGAAGAAGAAGGGCGCTAGTTGAAGTAGCACAAAAGGTTTCAGCTTTTTCATGATTTCGTGATGACTAACGATTCAGAAATTTTCAGCAGCTTTTGGCTGCACAGCCTCTGAAGTCTGAGATTTTTTAAAATAAGGATTGTTCATATTTATTGGTGCACAATAAATATGAGAAAGGATAGAAGAAGAAAAGGAAGAAAAAACAGTGTTGCAAATGGGGAAAATGAGCATGCAGAGTTAGGAAAGCGAGGCAAGGCTATTAGGAGGAAAGGAAAGGAAAGGAAAGGAAAGGAAAGGAAGGGATGGGCAAAGGAAAGAAGATCCCTCCTCTTTGCTCTCCACTCTTCCACATGATCTGGCTTTCTCCTCCTCACCATCTGCCATCTGTAATTGCCTGTCTAGTTGTGTTTGTATGTGCGACTCCTCTCATTATTTGAAAAGTCTAATCAAGGACGTATTTTGGGGTGATCATTGATTAAATATAACATATTTTCAGTTTAAAAAATAAATAAATAAATAAAAGAGCCTTATGGTTATCTTTGCAATTTTCAGTCACCCCACTGACAGATTCACAACGCTGAACTAGGAATTAGATACTCGATTTGTTGTGTTAGACCAGCGTAAGTGTCGTGTCAGCAGCACGGCAGTCAGTAAATAAATCAGACTGGCGATCAGAAAAGTCTGAGGATATGCTTCCTGCCAGCTCGGTGACTTATTGTTTCGCGAAACCACTGAGATCCATTAACTGGTTCAAGTGACAGAGATGAAAGAAGGGAAGGTGGTGACAGGAGGAAATAAGGAAGAAAGAGAGAGAGTGATCTGGAAAGGAGAAGGAGTAAGTAAAGACAGATGGAAGGACTGGGATAAGGAGAAGGAAGGGAAAGGAAGTCAAGAGAAAGAGAGATAAGACGATCCATCTTGGCACATTTTGTAGGGTGGGGGGGGGG
>VURO01004330.1:8466-20818 GCA_015108175.1 Pelvicachromis taeniatus | reverse complement strand
TTAATATAAATATTCATAAGAGAGGGGCGATTAAAGAAATCTACGCTATAGTTTTAGATCTTCAATCTCCTTCTCTCTCCATCCTTAAAGCACAGTGGGAGAAAGACCTTGAGATGGATATAACAGATGAACTCTGGCAAACTTTTCTCCATAGGGTACACTCTTCCTCTATATGTGCCAGGCATGGGCTCCTCCAATTCAAGGTCATACATCGATTACATATCTCCAAGGAAAAGTTAGCCAAGTTTTATCCAGGTGCGGACCCCATGTGTAACAGATGTAAAACAGAAACAGGGTCACTCCTTCATACTTTCTGGACATGTCCCAATCTTCATAACTATTGGGTGTCTATATTCAATACCTTTTCAGAGATATATAATGTTAAATATGACCCTTCTGTCCTGACAGCTGTCTTTGGGGTGATACCTCAGAACATTATTCTGCCAAGACACTACTCAAATTCCATTGCTTTTGCTTCACTTATTGCAAGGCGCCTTATTCTTTTAAGGTGGAAGCAGGAAGCTCCCCCCACTCATGAACAGTGGCTTGCAGAGCTCATGAGGTTTTTACATTTGGAAAAGATGAGGTATACACTGGCAGGCTCAACCACCAGCTTTCATTCGGCATGGCAGCCATTTCTAAAGTACATGGAAACATTTAGGATGACCACCTTATCATAAACGGATACCATATCTCTATATCAATATCAGAATTGACTGTACACTGAATGTCTCTTGTACATTTTACTTTTATATTTGTGTTGTTGTTGGCTTTTTTTTGTAAGGATTTTTCTTGTTTGTTTGTTTTTTTTTCTTTTTGTTATTTTTTTGGGGGGGTATTGTAAATACTGATCAGCAAAGTACTGTATGTTCAAAGTCGTGCTGTTAATATACTGCTGTGATCAAAAATAAAATTAATTAAAAAAAAAACAAAAAAAAAAAACATAATCAGTTCATTTTAACAATTAAAAAAACAAACAAAAAACCCCAATAAAAATAATAACAGAAAAAGAAACATCAGTTGTGTTTCCCGTCAATATTGGTATCTTAAGCTTGCTTACTGTAAACTGTGATTATATCTTTGTGATTATTCTACCTCGACTGCATCCTACACGGTATTTGAACTTCTTTATTTCAGAGCATTACTCTATGCTTCCAGAAGTGTATGAACCCTCCAATGACGTAATCAAAGCACAGATGGGTAAGTCCTCTAAAGTAAGATATACCGAGGAATGTGGTGTTCTGTTGATTTAATATTTATGTATCTCAAGCTTCATTTAGGCCAACATATTGTGTTGAAAGTCACAGATTTCTGCTTGAATTTTTTACATAGTGCAAGGAGAAATACAGTTTCATGTATATACTGAGTTACTGTATGTGCATGTGTTAAGGGTACAACTTCAGAAAAAGGTGCCTGGTGTTTGTGCCGGGTGTTGGGAAGCCTTTCGTTGATATTTATTGGTTGGACAAAGATGGATTCTTTGAGACTAACACCGATGACCGTGTCCACATGTCAGAACAGCGGTCAGTACCTTTACTATACATCTATTTCTTTTATCTGCTTTATCAGCAAACCAATGTTCAGAGTTGTGTTTTTTTAGACTCCTGCCTTAACAGGCAAAGAGCATCACATTTTGTCACATCACCTTTTGACTGTTTCACCTGATTTGACCTCACCAGTTTGCTGCCCCAAAATGGCTCTAGTAAAGGTGCGTGGTTAGAGACCTGGTTGATATTTTCCGAGCTGTGGGAAGAGGACTTCTACATCAACTACACCTGCCGTGCATACAGTGACAGGGGCTTTCCAGAAAAATATTTCAGTCTGCAACCAGAAGGTAAAAACAGAGTCTCCCCTAAACATGATATTTCAGTCTGTCAAAGTGGATGTCTCTAACTTTGAGGAATCAAAGCTTTACATTTGACTATGCCATTGCATGTTCTCACAATTAATAATCAAGTAATCTTTCCATTGAAGTGATTATCTTATACATGAATAAGAAATGGGAATTAACAATAAAGTAAAGTTTGCCTTCAGTGTAACAGTTTTGCTAGTTTTGCCTCTTGAAAGGTGTTAAACCACAAGCTCCCAGTCAGACTAATTACAGGATAGCATATAATAAAACATTATTTGTAGAAGATATTTAGAAATGGTTACAAACATGCACAAATGATCGTTCTCGTAGGCATTATTCCAATTAGGACAAAGGAAGTAGGAAACATCCTCTACACTGGCATTTCTTATTTGACTCTGTCTAGGGCTGGGCAAAACGATTATTTTCCAAATCGATTAATCTAGTGATTAATTTTTCGATGCATCGATGAATCTAATGATATATGTTACTGCTAAGCAGCTTAAATTAGTTTTGCATTTACGGAGGTTGGGTGTTTATCTCTGAGTGAATGTCTACGTGGGGGGTGTCTGGATGAATTAAAGGGTAAAATCCAGCGTTAGTAAAAAAGTTGAAAACTTACGGTCGTTTTATGATCGGCCATTTCCACCTTACAAAGCCGGCTAAAGACTGAATCACTTCCTTTTCTGTTAAAATGTCCCCATACTGTAGAACTGCGTGTTCGGGGGGCGTGGTTTAAGTCGACATGTTACCGGTACTCGCTGCCGCCATGTGTTTTTTTGAAAGTGATGACGCATCGACGCAAATTTTTTACGTCGACGCGTTGTCCCAGCCCTAACTCTGTCATTCAAGCTAAGGAGAACTATGACCAGCAGAGGGAGCTGTTCACCATGCTCAATCTACTCAATGTCCATAATTACACCAAAGGCAAACTTTAATGCCAAGGTGTCACAGATGCTTTTCTGACCGCTGGTGAAAACATGAACATTACAAAAGAAAGTAGCTGAAAAACAGTTACATTTTTACAGTGCTACGTTGTGCTGTTATTATAACAGTTGAACCTGATATAAGGCACTGCATTATTTCCTTTATGTTCATTTGAGTAAAACGTTTTTGTTTTTTGTTTTTGAATTTGGAGCCAGTGCATTAGCAGCGAATATATAATCTAAAATTTTATGTCTGGTATGTTTGCTGTTCATCTCCACAGATCCAAGCGGCATAGCTATCGGATCTGTGCTTGGTGCCATGATGGTTCTGTTTATCATCACCGTCATCCTGTACTACCTTTTTAAGATTGAAATTGTGCTGTGGTTCAGGAGAGCATTTCCAGTCCTCTACAAAAATAAAGGTAAGTTCGTAAGCTTTGTAGTTATTAATGCTCAATTGATTTATGTATTATAAACTGAAAACGATAATGTCATCGAACAGTACAGTACTCCACAATGGAAATACCCCAAGCAATGTTTTCACCTTGCACCTTTACCTCACAAACAGTACCCACATATTCATGACAACCTACAGAGTCATAAACTCTACTTGCCTCACTCCGCACCGCATGTGTCAGCAGCATGAGCAAACAAAGGAAGCAGGCTAACCACAGGACTGCTTACTCTGCTTCCCATAAAATGTCATTTGCTGATTACGGAAAAAAAGGAAATCAAACACTGGTTTTGCTAAAAGTCGATCATTGTTAAGACTTCAGAAAGCATCCAGGACTGAATCAGTTAGAAAAGTACTGGTTGAAAACTCAAACAAGAAGGACAACAGTGTTATCCACACAGTTCAACATGTGTGATATCATATATGCAGATTACAAAACACAGAAGTGCTGCTTAGTTTTGATGTGGTAACACCTCAAAAAGAAAGTGCCGATGCAGTAGCTACATTAAACAGTAGCTTTAACATAGCTACTGTTTACTGTCATCACCGATTAACATATTGGTAACTTTATTATTATTATTTTTTTTACACTTTTGCTTGAACAATTTGTTTCATGCTGAATTTATTCAGTAAATTTTAATGTTTTTATATATGTTTGACATAATGTCTCTGATGTAAAATGATTTGCTTCCAGTCTACAAAACACTGCATGATAGCTGCACATGCTCAGTGAACTCCAGGCCTATCTGCCTGTTTCCAGATGACTTGCTGTCTTGGGGCCATTTTACAATAAATTCAATGCTCATCCTATTCAAAATTTGCTCACACGAATGTGAGCAAATTTTGTTTTTCTGTGTATTTCCCTGCCTTCTTGGTAGCAAACTCTCTGACAATATAAATCTAACGTCTTGTTACAAAGTATATACAGAGCGATAATTAGAATAACTGAGTTTATAGATGACAGCTCTTGATATTTAATTGAAAGGTCAAATTTTGAGGGATTTTGTCGTTTTGTATTATGTTTGGGGAAAACTGGAAACTATGCATCTCACAACCCTTTTCTTTTCTCATGTTAGACTTGGATGGGAAGCTTTACGATGCCTATGTGGCATACCCACAGCCCTGTGACCTCGGATACAGCAAGGATGTGGAAACATTTGCCCTTCAAACACTGCCTCATGTGTTGGAAATGGCCTGCGACTACAAACTCTTCATAGCAGGACGCGACTGCCTGCCTGGGCAAGGTAAGTTACCCACAGCAAACAGTACAGACAGATGTAGCCCAATAGCAAGTTTTTAAATCAAAGTGCCTAACTTGCACTGTTTGAAGAAGGATGGGCGTTTAGTATTTAAAAAAATAATAATAACAGCAATTTCATGCTTTTCTTCAATTTAATTTGTGATTTATTTATTTTTATCCAGCCCATTATTGGCAGATCACGTCAAGTTCTGAAATATTATTAGGCTGTGTTTTACACGTAGCATGCTTAAAATCTTGAAAGACTATGCAAAAAGATTCTGTTTGCGTTTCATGTGACAGTTCAGGTGTATTGTCAAGTAAACACCATGATCTGTTGGTGGTAAAAGCTAGCCTCTTTTTGTCTTCACTTTCTTCCTTTACGAAACCGCATGAGATAGAGTATATATGAGAAAGGGTCTATATAGGTTATTTTCTTTTGTGGTGACCTTGTCTTGCCTTTTCACAGCAGTCAACAACAACTGCTTGCTAGAAATGCACAAACACAGTCGAATTCCCCAGTGTTGTACACATCAGCTTGTTTCATTTTCAAATTTTCTGCCAGTTGCTCAGACTTCCTCAGTAGAAAACATGTGGCCAAGCCAAATTAAAGGTATATTTATTTTTTGTTCATGCAGTTACAAAGACGCATTGCATTAGTTTGTGAAGAAAGGCCGTTTTGGTGTCTGCTGCACTGGTTGCATTTACTGCCTTTCAGTTTAAAAAGGAATAAACTTCTGAATATAACTGTTAGATCTACATATAACCAAGTTTAATTTCACTTATTTAGTGTGTTTTCATTATTTGTTCCTTCCTGCAGCTATGGTGGACTCTGTTGAAGAAAACATACAAGCCAGCCGCCGTGTCCTTCTTCTCTACACTGCCTCCTCTTTTATCACCAAAAGACATACATGCAGCACCAGTAGTAATAATAACAACATTTCGAAGAGCGGTGACTGCGGCGATGAAAGTCAAAGAAGTGCCAGTGACAGCTTTAGCATTACGAGTTCTGATGTCAGTGGTAAAGTCTGTACAGACACAAGGCAGCAGCTGGAGTGTGTGGCAGCAATGCACCGAGTACTGATCGATGGCTCCCTCAAGGTGAGCAAATAGACACTTTTTAGAGGCACATCTCTGAAAAGACTGTCTGCCCTATCTATCTATCTATCTATCTATCTATCTATCTATCTATCTATCTATCTATCTATCTATCTATCTATCTGTCTGTCTGTCTGTCTGTCTGTCTGTCTGTCTGTCTGTCTGTCTGTCTGTCTGTCCGTCCGTCCGTCCGTCCGTCCGTCCGTCCGTCCGTCCGTCCGTCCGTCCGTCCGTCTGTCTGTCTATCTATCTACAACATCATAATGTTGCCTACCAACAACGTAACCATGGGCTAAAATCAAACAGTGCTCTTGAAAGTGATTTAATAGTTAACCTTAAATTCCTCAGGTTAAGACCAGTCCAATCATCGTCAAACTGACCAGTGTGAGCTAGATGTGCAAATATGAACTGCAGCTGCCCGAATCAAATTTATTTGTCTCTGATCCTGATCAGATTTTTTTAAATATGGATTTCCATTCTTATCTACAACAAGCTGATTGATTAGCTAAAGAGGTAGTTCAAACATGTATATCTGTGCTAAATTTTGTGATGTCAAATATGAGCGTAACAGGAGGACTGATTGGTATTTAAGTACTGACTTACAGGTTAACAAATTACTTAAGACGCAGCTTCATACAGTGTACTTCTATCCCAGAATAAAAAAATGTTAAATGTAATAATAAATGTAGGAAGTAAATGCAAGATTACTGATTAATGTGTAGTTCAGAGCCCAGAGTTTATTTCCTATATCTGATTCTAACTACAACTCCTTTAAACAGAAAAATGTGTATCAAATCATTACACCGTGTCTAATCTAAGCTCTGCTTTTTAGGTGGTTCTGGTTGAGCTGGAAGAGATCACTCCAGCTCAACTGGCTCTATTTCCAGAGTCAGTGCGTCATCTGAGGAAGAAGCAGGGTGCCGTGTGTTGGTGGAAGAACCAGAGGCCGAGGAAAAAGTGGAAGACGTCCATGTGTGGAGCTGATGTAGAAAAAAGTGGAACAGACTCACAACTGTCACCATGCCGATCCCCTTCCTCTAGGTTTTGGAAGGAACTAAGGTATCACATGCCTGTCCGGGGCAAGAGGGTAGTGTATTCTGAAACAGTAGCCTTTCTGTAATTGTGATGGCGATCTGTGTTTGTCAGATATCAAACCAGAGAGTATCTGGTTGCTAATGTAAATGTGTCAGGTGCATTTACTCAGTCACATGTAGTTTGTGGACACTGTTATCAGAAGCAGTGACACCAAGACCCCGAGTCAAGTTTACAGCACAGGTAATTCCACAGGATCTCTCAGCAGAGAAGTCAGCTTTACCTTCTGTGGAACTTTTCAAGTCACACATTGCAGTGAATGTTAAAAGGTGTAAAAATGTGGATACTATTGCCTAAAGATGACAGCTGGTCATGGACAGATCATTGCTGTGTCTGGACTATCCACAGGTAAACTCAACATGTGAACTCTTGACAATCAGAAACAGAATGGGCCTGAAAAATAATGTAGATGAAAAAGGCTTGAATGGTCATACATTTTGTTAACCACAGTCCTGATAGGCATATCAGGAGATGTAGATATGTATGATTAAACATGTAAATATCTAGAAAAAAATGTATAAACTAACATGTAAAAACTGTAAAGAGGAACAACCGGAGAAGTATACATTCATGATCATTTTTTAAAAATATATGTATGTTATTTGTATAAACAACGTCATCAAACAAGGATGCATAAAAATCTTGGTTAAAATGTATGTGCTAACATTTTTAATCAATTATTTTTTTTACTGATGATTCTGGGAAATTGTAAATATTCTCTGTTCCATTGAATTTTGTTATTAAAGTGTGACTATTTTGCAAATAAGTAGAATATTTTCAGTTTGTACTTTTTTTCATTCCTCCTCAAGAAACATACACCATGACGACCACTGGGCCCAGTATTATTGCATTTTTAAAATTTATTTCTGCTACATTGATTTTTTTTTTTTTTATATAAAATTACTCCCTCCCAATAAAAACAAATAAATAAATAAACCCCCTCCAGTTTCCAATCATAAGCTACAGAAATTTTCTTCCAAAATCTTTTAAATCTTTTCTTGAACCTTGTAACATGTTTGTTAGTATACATGTGTGTCATAAAGGAGCACCATACATAAACACAGAATGTGTGAAAAAAAACAAAAAAACAATTGGTTGCCATCTGGCAGCTGTGCATGAAGATTATGTTAAAAATGCTGAACATTTTAAATAGCAAGATAGGTTAAGTATCATTGGTCTAAAAAAATCTACCTAACTGCAGCAGGTAAATCACATAAAGGAATTATTGGGTACATGTAATACACACACTAAGGATTGGTTAATTGGTTAATCACCAACCATTGGTTATATTATGCTAGTTTAAACAACAAGCATAATATAAACATTAAGTGCTCGCTCAGTTGGTCAATATCAAACACTGGCTTATTTGAGTTTCTTCCTTTAGCTTTCAGTCACTGCAGTCATGGGCTCTCAACTTGTGTCTCGGGTCAGTTACGACAGAGAAACACTACAGGCCACTATAGCTCAACCCTGTCGTGTGTAGTTCAAGTCTTGTAGGCGAAGTCATTCACTCCCTTTCAGCGTGCCCAGACATGTGTTACTGGATCTCACTGGTCATAGCCAAAAAGAGAAGGAAACACGAGATGAGAGTGAAACAGATGTGAAGTTGGATTTTCCAACAACGTCAAATACTGGAATTTTAAAACACAAAAAAACAAAACATTTGTTGAGTTTTCTTTTAATGATGCTTTGAAAATCAAAAATCTTTCTAAAATTTTTGAAGTCATCATTACATTTCCCCAACCAGAGGAAGTTCAAAACAATCCAACTGTTTTGGCAGGTCTTTTACTAGTCGTTAAAGACCTGCCAAAACATTTTTTTGTATGAATACATATACATATGTACCAAGGGAAAGAGCCAAAAGCTGCATTTTTAACACTATTGCATGTTGAGAAAACTGTGGGGAAAGAAACGTGCTCTTTCCCCATTAGTGAAAATAGTCTTATGATGACTTTCTGTAAAATTCTTTGAAACTGGAAAAAAAAAAGAGGTGACGTTGTAAGTTTATGTTTTTTAAAGGTTGGATAAAATCCAGTATGTTGAAAGCTGACGTCACAAAGAGCTTTGAACATTGAGCCAGTGGATCCTAGGGACTATCTGGTAGATAGTTCAAAATGCTTTTCAAAAAATATCTGGGTCCAATCAATGTGTTGCATTTCACAACATACCATATAATTTTATTCCAGTGGCAGAAAAATAATGAAGAGTAAAAACATATGAAAATACAGAAATAATGCATATGGGAACACAGCTTCGCTGCTTGACGAGCAATCAAATTGTGCATTGTAAATGTAATAATCTCAAAACATTGTTCTGATTCAGGCTCCAACACAGTTTATGGAAAGTGTCACAGCTGTATAAGAGCCTCTTCCAATAACAGTTTGTGTTTGCACAAAAAGTATTTTATCGCTCTTTGAACAACTCATGATTCCCTTGTTTTTATTAATCCTTAAAACAGTGTCACACTGAGAAAAATAACATGAAATACTGCCTTTCAATCCAAATGTGTGAGCTCACTAAATAAACTTTCTGTTTTTGGAAGGAAGTTCTTAAATACTCTAGTATTATGCAGCTGTCTTAATGGAATATTTCCAGGAAATGTACACTGCTTGTTTGTTAAAAGCCATCACATTATTACAAAAAAACAATTGTCCGTTTCAAATCTTAACCACAAACAAATTGACCTACATCTTAACCAAAGTGCTACTTAGCTATGGTTGAATCACTATGTCGCACCTGTACTGCAAAGCAAGTTGTACTTTTTTTCAGTTGAGAGGAAATGTCAGTGGAACAATCTGAAACAGTGCAAATACAGGAGGAGTAGGAGGATGGAAAATCCAGCAAGTCAGTGCAAGTTCATTGTACTGTAAGTGACAAGTATACTTTCAGTCTCATAATTCATAGTGGAAAGTCAAAATTATCACTAATACTACAGTTGTACTTGTTCATATAGTTCTTTCTAGTTTTGTAGTAACTTCATATACGCCACAGGTGAGTTTCGATTAAGGTTTATGATTATGATCTTTTTTAAATACTCTGTGTGGGCTTCTATGACTTTTATAGCACTGGTTTCACAGTGACGTGGTTTCACTCTGTTGTTTTTAATCATTCATTATCTTTCTGTGTATCTCTTCACCAATATTTATTTTGATTGCTTTTATACAAAATATATTGCCAGCATATTTTAAATCTTGGTCTTGACATCTATTTATTTGAGGCACAGCAGTTTAAATACTCAGCGACTGTAACTTTCACTTCACTGTGCTTTGTAAGGTTGCCGCTTTATAATATTTCAAACTTAAAGAGGGATATCCGAGTAAGCTGTGAAATAATATAGGGGACTGACAATTGCCATGTAAAACATGTGAATCAAGTGAAGGACTTCGTTGACTGAAGAACATTTAGTGTGGTAAACCTTTACCACACTAAATGTAGTGACATATAATATATACTCAAATATTATATTTCAAAAATTGCTACAAAGTTTATTATTATGACACTTTTAGAGGAATGTCATCATTGCTTTTTCAAAGCCCAAAATTGGCATTATATTTTGGGAAATTTAGATTTTCTTTTAATATGAAGTATATTTAAAGAAATATGTGCTGCACATGAGCTTGGCCATAAATTCCCTTATATATAACCCGACTCTGATCCATTTTATGTTAATCACAAAAGTGTTCATATTAACACCCTATAAAGACTATAATGCAATGCAATTCATATATGAATTACTGCTTTTCAATGATGTAACGAAGATGCATGAATGAGTTACATGAGATCAACAGAGAGTTACTGCAAATGACAAAGATCATTTTTTTTCTCAACCTTTGACAAAGAAACACCAATCAGAGGAACTTCCTGGGACTTTACTGGGAGTGTTTTGTCTGACTCCCTTGTGAGATCTGAGAACACTCCATCTTTCACTTCCCTTTAAAGGAAGCTGCCCCTCCTCCCCCTCCCCTCCCCCAGGAAGTATGTCAAGATACAGTATACACTGCAGAGAGTACTTTGCCTGAGAGCATGGCTTGTGTTCTCAAGAAAATCACACCAGACTTTATTGAAATGCAGTCTGTTGATTCCCTCAGATGAGTACTATGGCAGCGGCAGGTTGCGTCTGCTGGGTGACTGTACTGCTCTCTCTGTCATTTGTTGTGGCGCGTGGTAAGTACTAACTCTCAAACTTCTTCTCAACACTTAGTTTCAGGTGAGTGACCAGCTCTGTCTGCTTTACGCCAACACCATGGGGTTTACTGTCATGGTTTATCACCAGTTTATTGGTTTCTAAACCAGTTAAACTGGTTCTAAACAATAGATAGATAAGAAGTATTAGTTTAAGACAAACACAAACAGCTATCCACAAAAATTACTAAGCATTGCTAAGATACGGTTGCACGTTGCACTTTTGTCAGCTGGGTTTGACTAGCTGTGATGAACAAATGCTTTAGAAGTGCCTGAATTTCACAAGGTTTGACTACGCAGCCTTAGAACTTGACTAACAGTTAAACTTTGTAATACAAATGTCTTGTTCACAGTATGTGACCTGTTCTCGTGATGGTCGAGTTACAGATTTGACAGGAAGTGGCAAATAAGACACTGTTTGAATCATCTGTGCCCAGGATGCAATCTTGAGCAATACTGGAAAAATACAAACTCCAAAGGCAGAACATAAATTGCCTATAGTTTTTATAAAATCCCATAACCTTTTGTCATTAAACAGGAAAAAATGCAAACATTAAGACTTCTATGGTGATTTTTATTAACACTAAACACACTGTTAAACATTTACTGTAAAAAGCACCAATTCAGAACACTGCACATTCATGAAAAACACAAATTTGTGTCCATTGCTGAATACACACTAACTGTGGCAAGTAGGGTAAACATAAAAGAGTCACTCATGTGTAAAATTTCAAAACAAATTTTATATATTTTTATATTTATTTTAATTCTGTGAAATGACGTTCTAGCTATCTGTACGAAAAGCTTCAGAAAGCTCCAGCATATAACCACAAACAGGAGGGATCTTATTGCAATATGTAATGGGCGCCTGTCTGATTATGTGATTTTTAATAATAAAAAATACATTAACACATTGGGCTGATAAAACCTTGTTGTCAGGTAACTGTGTTCTCTGCCCATCCACCCAAACTTCTTTGTGGCTCCTCAACTTTGCCTGAAGACTAAATATGTTATGACACGTGGGTAATTTCTGCCACAGTAACAAGCTTGTTAACCACAAACATCATTTATCTCTGACGCTGTGACTAGCAGAAATGGTATTTTAGATAGCTCTAAAAACGCAGACTATTCAGACCAGTCAGAATATAACTAGATAAAAATAACTTTGCAGATATCTGCAACATCCATTTGACTAAAACTAAGAGAACTTAAGAACTAAAGAAAGAGGTAGAAATGTTGAATCGAGGTTTTCTGACTAGTTTGCGCACCAACTGCTCTGTGTCAGAGCAAACATCTAACCACTTGCCACAGGCTGCTGGTGCTGGGGACATGCTGCACATCTACTATTCAAATCTTTTTATTGGTTTTAAAGATTGCAAAACAACAACATTACTCACAGAACAGCATTATTGCAACAACAGGTGCCGACGGCCACCAGGCCAAAAGGGAACAAATCAATCAATCAAATAAAATTAATTAATTAATTTAAGGGGGGGGGGGGGGGGGCCACTTTT
>VURO01004327.1:9195-20851 GCA_015108175.1 Pelvicachromis taeniatus | reverse complement strand
TGTGGTTTTCCATTTCCTCAATATGTTCCTAACTGTGGAAACAGACAACAGACAGCTTTCTGTATCCTTCCCCTAAACCATGATGGGGAACAATCTTTGTCTTCAGCTCATTTGAGAGTTGTTTTGAGACCCCCATGTTGCTACTCTTCAGAGAAAATTCAATGAGGAGGGAACCTTACAATTGACCCCCTTAAATACGCTTTCTCATAATTGGATTCACCTGTGTATGTAGGTCACGGCTCACTGAGCTTACCAAGCCAATTTGAGTTCCAATAATTAGTTCTAAAGGTTTTGGAATCAATAAAATGACAACAGTGCCCAAATTTATGCACCTGCCTAATTTTGTTTAAAGAATTATTGCACACTTTCTGTAAATCCGATAAACTTAATTTCACTTCTCAAATATCACTGTGTGTGTCTCCTATATGATATATTTAACTGACATTTTTATCGTAACAACCAACGATTTATACAGGAAAATCATTACGATTAACAAGGTTGGCCAAACGTTCACATCCCACTGTGTATGGTTAATGTATATGCTTAAGACTGGGCCTAAATTGTGATTAGATGGGATGGCATACTGCCTTCATTAAAATTACATAATCTGAGTGAAAAATACTAAAGTGACTAAGATTTGTAATGGGAAATGTCAATTCTGATGCCATCAGACAGACAGAAACAGTAATTCAGTAAGAATGTGATTGAATATTCAACAACAACAACAGGAAAAAAAGGGATAAAAAATGTTTGGTTTAATTAAGTGTTACAGAATCAGTTAATTAAGGCTCAAGAGAATTTTTCAGTTCACTTTTTGTAAATGCAAACTTACTTTCAGTTTGTTCCTATTATTAAAAGTATCGCATATTTTTATAAGAACATTTTTAATGGTATATTTTTGTACATTAATCCAATACAACGGGAGAAGATTCATTCATTCACATCTGTGAGTGACACTGATGTTGTGACTGATTAAATACATAAAACCGATCTGGTCTGTGCACTAAATTTGTAAATATTAATTGTGATATGATATTCTTCTTAAAACTTAACATTTCCTTTAAAATGCTGTTAAAGCTGTGCATTAATGTATGATTATATTTAAGGTCCAATTATTTATTTTTAACTACCTCAATGGAAGCATTTTAGACCATTAGCTAAGAAAACCACACTTACCTGACAACTGATAAAGCTGCTGTTTTTTTACACGGTCCTTCCAGAAATAATTGGGAGAGATTTTTTTTAAAGTTTTCTACACTCATTCTTGCATTTCACAGAGTTTGCTGGGTGGAAAGCGACCAACAACTGCTTCCGCTACTGATAGGAAATGACATCATCCGACCTGTGGCTTTGATTAAAAAAATAAAATACTGAGTAGAGAGAAGATAGGTTTACTAAAACAGTGTCTCAGATGTCATGTCGGTTCATTTAATACACAGGAAAAAAGTAAGTAAATGTGAAATGTAAATTAGCAGTGATCAGAACTTAAATTAGTAGGTTACAAAAGTACCAGTGAGATCAAATGAAGTCAGCTCTTATGGGGGTAACGAATAGGATCCATTTGTTCCAAATTTGGTCGAATTTGGCCTTTTGATTTCTTAACTGATATGTCAGTTTTTCCATCCTGAATATCTCCAAAGTAATCCCAAACCAATCATTGAGGATAGGCTGGATTGAGCTTAACCATCTTCTAGTAATTGTTTTTTTACTTGCCACCAAGAGTAATTGCATCAACTTGATCTCACTCCCTTATTCCTGGAACGGGACCAGACCCAAGTATAGGACCTTAAAATCTAGAAGTATTTGAGTATTGAAGACTGCACTTAAAGAGGCCTGGACACCCAGTCAAAAGTCATTTAACCTGGGACAATCCCAAAAGACATGAAAGTGATTAGCAATAGTTGAGTCACATTGTCTCCAGCATGGCATATGAGCGCCTTTATATTTCTCCTGATACGGTGTCTTGAAATATCTAATAATATTCTTCTAGAGACTCCTGCCTGACCTCATCTGCCAACCCGTCCATCACTTCTGCCAAAAAGAAAGGACAATGTAATCCCACCCCCACCGGGAGCCCATCTTTCGCATCCTACTACAAACTTTACCACTGTCTTGCTGTCCTCATACACGTACTGCGCCAATCATTGTTTACATCCACAAAGAAACAGTGGAACTCCTTCTGACCTTCTCTACACTTCTCTATACATTACATTTGAAGTGCACTTTCTTGTCATGAAGCCATACTGCTGCTCACATGTCAGCACATATACAACTCTATCTTTCATCTGCTGTAAATCCTTTCCAGCTCTCTTTTTAGCCAGTTGCTTAGATTTCATCCCTACAATGCAGGTAATTGGCTGCAGTGTTGGCTGGAGTTGGATGCAGGCAATCCGTTGTTAGTGTCCTTTAATGTTAAAAACCTGAATGTTAGGCAGGGTTGAGTCACTCCATAATGTGTCCTGCGCCCTGGAAAGGTTGGGTGATGGTGATGGGGCAATGTTATTTATTTTACTGGAAATTTACCATGAAATAACCCAGTACTTAAAATTACTTATGCACTATAACATTCAGTATTTAGTATTTACTGTTACTTACTCTTATCTAGGTTGTGGCTGTGGTCTCCCTATTGTGTTGCTCTCTTTTTGCTTGTTTTTTTTCTTTCAACAGGTAATCCAGCAGATATTTTAGTTTCTACTCTCACTGTCCCTCTTCCCCTCTTTTTTATTTGCCTTTCTTTCTTTCTTTCTTTCTTTCTTTCTTTCTTTCTTTCTTTCTTTCTTTCTTTCTTTCTTTCTTTCTTTCTTTCTTTCTTCCTTCCTTCCTTCCTATCCCCCAGTCATGTCTGTCCCATCTGTAATAACTTAAAATTTAAAAAAAAATGAATTAAATAAAATAAAATCAATCAAATGGAGCAAAACAGCAAGGCCGTGATGATCCAGTTGGTGAAATAAATCCATTGGGCGTCTTTCTTGGCCTTCAGACAATAATTCTGATGGCTAAAGATCCAAACGGGACAGACCAAAAGAAATGATGGTCTGCATATGTCTGCAGCCACATGCCACAGCTGCACAATAACATAGGGACACAGACAGAAATACCACGAGACTGAGTGAAAACAAAAAAAGTAAAGAAGAAATAAATAAATAAAATTACTTAATTTTACTTATAATGTAATTATTTTATTATTTGGTGTACAAAAGTGACCTGTTTCATGAAATTACACGTAATTATTACAGGCTGCTTGTGCCTCAATGGTTGGTCTTACAGTGTACTTGTTTAACTGTTTCCTACAAAAACCTGACTGGTTGCCTGCAAAATGCACGTCAGTACTTGCATCGTGTTATAAAGTTTTACTGGAATCTGTATTAATGCAAGCTGTCTCTTCCTCTCTGCATCTCTGCAGCCTTTTGTGAAGTACAGTATATAAGTGCATTTGTAGTTCCAGTTGCTACTTTGAAAGACATGGATATCAGGTGCCAGAAGGCAAGTTTGGTTGATCCATAATCTGCGTGTCTGCTTATCTGCTGGGTGTTCAAAGCTGACAGTTTTATCAACATACTAATCTAGGCAGATTTATCAAGCGGCACCCTGCAAGAAATTCTTATGAAATCAGGCACATTTGATTTATTTGTGTTTATATTTAGCCAGTAATCCTGCTCCGTATTCAAATAATAAATATTATTAATCTTATGCTTGTGGTCATTTGTGTTTCTTGGATTAACACTGAAGAAAAGCAAAGGGTTTATGATGTGTTGTATTTTAAATTTAAACCTTAATTCACATGAAAGCCACTGTGGAACTTGACACTGATACAAACAAGCTGTTGTCCTCCTCTGCTGCCAGAGCTCACATTTGTAATGTCATCCTTTTTGTGTGGAATGTGAACAAATGCTCTTTATACGAATGCTCGTCTACTCACGCTCTTCACTTCTTCACTTTTCATCAAATTTGGAAGATAATATTAACGTAAAAATCACATGCCAGCATTCAGGATTTTTTTTTATATCCAGAAGTTTTTCTAAATATTGACTGAGACATTGCTTAAGTGGAAACGTGCAGATGGGTTAATGTTTGATCTTGCAATAAAATTATATTGAAAAGGCATATCTGGCTTAATTTGAGTATGTTTTGACTTCTGGATTAAAATATTAGTCACATTAGGAAGGATCAGTGTGTGTCACTTATTAGGCTGAAAATTATATTTCTCTTCCCTCTCCTCAGGAATGTGTTTGCGGTTTTCTGACTTGACGTATTACCTCTCAAGGCACTAAAGCTATTCTGTTTGAAATATTACATTAAACCTCCACTGAACCATGCATCACTTATAGAATCTATTTTGAAAGTGAAGATCTCTATAATTAGATATCATAGATATTTACTATTAAACTTTTCTGCCCTGTTTCATGTGCTTAGGGTCTCGGCTTATGCACCTTCTCAAAGGTCAAACTGACAGTACAAGCTTTTTCATTCTCCTTGTGTTTGAAGTACCAATATTGACACTGATAATACAGCAAAAGAAACCTCACAAGACAGCTTGATTGTTCTGTAAATGTCTGCTGAGATCAGATATGGACCATTCATTTCCAGAGTTTATCTTCTGCCGACAGCATTAGAGGATATTTTCTGGGGCAGTGGTAATCCTGTGTTAGGGACAAAGGAGGGTTAAAATCTAAAATTATATAATCCAACACATAAAAGATCCTTACCATGCCAGAAGAGTATTTAAATAGATTTACTGTCATTTCAATATTTATTTATAATTTCTTTATAATTTTACAGGGTAGAAAATCACTTTGGTGGCTCTTTTTTGACTCATGCAACCCACATCTCAGTTTCACACTTTGGGTTTTTCCCATCATGTTTGTGTATGGTGAAATGGCTGATACAGGTGAGTTTTCTGATACTTCAGTGCAACAAAAGTATGCAGACATAATTGCAGCAAATGTTTTATAGAAGACAGAAATCTTGCCAGAACAGCCTCATTCGAGCCGTCATCTGTCTGATGTTTGGCTCCATCTAGTGTTTAGATGTCAGTCCAACAAGACATTAGTGTTAAAGACCTGATGCAAACTTCAAATCAACAGACAGAAGACACATGTGTCCAATGAGGAGCTACTTAAGCTCAGGTGTTGAGCCCCATTTTTATTCCCGCTGTGTTTGCTCTGTCAGGTAACCATTCAGGTGCTTGACAAGGTAAAGTGATATCTGATTTTTTTTTATTTATTTTTTTTATGTATCAAAGAAAGCAGGATGGTGCTAGTATTACAATGACTGATTAATATTTTTTTTTTCATCTGCTAGTTTCAACATTGCTTTTCTGTTTCGGACTCGTTTATTCTCTTAATCAGGCTTTGATAGAAAATGCTGTTTATCTTTGCAAACGTATTCCATTGTCTTTGCTCATCCAAATTTGGGTCCTAAATCTTACACTATGGCCCATATTGTTTTTCTTTTTTTTTTCTTTTTCTTCAAGAAATCAGCTGATGTGTGAACACTGCTGTCAAACTTGTATTTGTTGAACTGTTAACCTTCTGAACATTTAAACCTGATGTTGCTCCTTCCAGAAATTTTAAAATGCCAATGGTGTGTAAGTTTTTCAGTTACAAACACACAACTTCAAACTAAATGAAAACTTGGTGCCATAGTAAGGATTTGGGCCTCAAATCTGCCATAGATGCCACTGGGCTGAGAGAGGCTGGCTAAAGACCACAGCACAGGTTTCACACTTTCCAAACCAGATCACTTACTGCTCTACCGATCGTGTTTCTGTATGGCATATGCTAAATGAAGAATGACCTTCATGTTCAGTGTGTAATGTCTCTAGCATTTGTCCTACAGGTAGTAAATGTCTTAACGTTTTTTTGTTTGTGTTTTTTCTGACTGCTCCTGTTAACACAATATAGCCTCATACCTGACACCCCTTCCACGTAGGCTGACTCAACATGGCAACGGCAGTTAACGGGCCTCCTCTGGCTCCTGAAGGGCCAAATGGAGTGAACCCACACGTTCGCATTAACACTGACGTGGCAAACTCGGCACACCAGGATCAGGGACTACACGGCACCAGCCAAGATCCTGGATCTTCATCCCTTCAACACCCTGTCTTTGCTAGACCTCTCTTTTACGTTCATACTCCCCCTCTACCCCCTTTCCTCCAATACCAGTGGCCCATGCCCTTGCCTTATAATCCCTTTCCAGGCTTCCTAGGGATGGGTAAGTTGAGAATTTTCATTAGTTTATAAATATTTTAAATTCGTCTTGTACCTCTTGCTCTACATGTATGCATGCAAAGATGGGTAAAATTCTTCTCATCCCATACAGGGCAGTAACATGTTTATGTTTAAACTGTAAGGTGGCACTGTCTGTATATTAATTATAGATTTTATTCCAAAATTATCATCTTTGCTCAATTTTTTTTCTTTTCTATATAAGGATATGGCATGGTCATGCCCCCACTCCCCCCTCCTCCTTACCTGGAGTCTCCAGCTTACATTGTACCACACCCTCAGGTACAACCAGTCGACTACAGACGCCTGCTTCATCCCCAGGCCCACAGCCATGCTCCAGGGGGACAGCTTCAGAATTTTAACCAGACCCGCAGAATTCGCCTGCCTCATCCTACCCCTGTTACAGAAACTGTGAATTCTGAGGTCCAGACAGAACCCATAGACAGAGGTGGCTATGATGAGGGATGCCCAATTCTCAGCTCAGATTCTGGACATGCAACTGCCTCCAATTCTCCTTCATCCTTAAGCTCTAGTTCCCAAAAACAAGGCTCAGCTGAAATTGAGGCCTACATGTTGGCCAGTACTGAGGCAAAAGAACAGGTCAAAGGGGCCGGCACAAATGGAGTCAAACATGGCTGTAATATGGTGCATCCTACAGAGACGACTGCCCAGTCATCTAGAAGAGCAACTCAAGAGATGCAGGGATGTAAGGATGGTGCTGTTCAGGAGCCCTCGCTTATCCCTCCTTGCAGAAATGCACATTGCAACATGTGGTCAGTGAGTTCTCAGGATAGCATGGGGCCAGTATGTAGCTCTTCTCAAACAGAGGATGAAGTCAAAGAGAGACGCATCTCTGTTCCTGACATTCTAAGTTGGGGAGGTTGCACATCACAGAAAGCCATGACAATGGCAGCTGAGGCACTCCCTCAAAATAATAAAGAGATTCTATGTTATGAAAAGTCTGTATATCAGAGTCCAAGTAAGCCAAAGGATTATCCAGTGGTGGTTAGCGGTGCTGATAATGTTGATACCGAAGTTATTTCAAGTTCTAAGGATGGTGAAATGATCTTTAAGATCCTCAGACTTCCTTCTCTTTTAGAACCCTTCTCACTGTCAACAAGAGATGCAGATTCTGTGGAACTGCTTGTTAAACCTTGTTTGTCTAACGGAGATGAAAGTTTTCAGGCACTAAATGCACTCTGCAGTGGGACAGAAGATGGCAGTAAGATGCATAAAGAGCCTACAGAGATCACTCCAAATCACACATCTTTAAGTAGATGTCAGATGAATAGAAATATTAATGACTCGGTTTGGTCTGTGGAGTCTCTAGCTCCTTTCATTCCTACTAATGAGTGGCTACAGCAGAATGGCTTATTTGAACCTGAAGTCATTGTAGAGATGGAGAGGGCTAAAAATGGTAAATGGCTGACCAAAAAAGACAGCGCAATTAGTAAATTTGCCAAAGAAAGAAGGCAATCTTCAAGGTTTTCTCCTGACTCTGTTCTAGTGTCAGAAAGTGTTCTTACTTTTAGTACGCCAGCTAAGAAGCAAAGTCCTCCAAAGAACCAAGATATGGTGTGTGAAGCTGAAGTATCAGAAACAGAAGGACCTGAAGAATGCCAAAGCACAGTTCATTCAGAAAATCCTTTAATTTCACGTACTACCCTGCAGGGTATAATTTTAACTGCCTCCACTGATGAAGAGCTGAATGAAAATGGGTCTTCAGATCCTGAGGCTAACCAAAGCCCAATCCAGGGAACTCTTATAAATGCGCAAGAGGAGAAAAGCTCACTTGAGCGAAAGGAAACCTGCCTCATTAACTCTGCAGCAGAGGACACGATCTCATCCACTTCCCAAAACGCTCTCCAAAATGACACACAAATGGAGGTGGCGACTGGCGCACATAAAGAAGATGGGCAGGTGAGAAATGTGGAACTGGGTGTGCCAACAACTGACCAGAAGATGGCTCAAGTGACGCCAACAAAGGGGAATTTGGTAGACCGTGCAGTCCAGTGTACTAAATTAAAGTGTTTATGTGGGGAGTTGAAGGGAAGTGTGGGATCAAACGGAGAACCTCATAAATATCCAGGTAGTCTGATTTATTTGGTCTTTTTAAATTGTTTTGTCCTGTCATAGGGGTATAGTGTTCTAACTGCAATTTATCGCCGTAGACTTGAAGACAAATGATGGAAATGCTCAAGGATCCTGCATGCAGAAAAATTCAAGGAGGAATGGTCGGTGGCAAAACAGAGGTCCAGGTAATGCAATACAAGCATTACATTAAAGTAATCATGGGTCATCTGAAGGCCTGCCCAAAAAAAAAGACTTGCGGTATCCCTGCTGTCACATTTTTCTAGTGAAAACTTGTTCAGTCCTACAACATGACTGAAATGGCTTCATGCCCATGGTAAGCATGTTTGCTATTGCAAAGGAGGAAAAACTCAGATGGCCTTCAAGGCTGTGGTTTATACATTTGACAGTCTGACCAAAGAAATTTTGCCGTTCAAGATGACATGCTCTTTAATGTGGGAATGCACTGTTGTATACTGTACATAAAACTGCCATACTGTATTATAAAAACAAAATGTAAAAACTGCAACAGAATGCATCAAGGCCATCTAATGAGAGAGTGGCCATGTAGGACCCATTTAATATTGAGACAACATTGTTTCTCTGTCGACAGAAAAGCATAACAGCCAGCAGGAAGACTGCAATGGATACGGAAGCAGACCTGGGAAGCTGAAAGGTGAGTTGCTAAGTAATCCTGGCTCGTCTTTGGCTGGAAAATTGTGCTCACATGGGGCAAATCTGATTTTAAAATTGAGTAATAATTGGTGATTTTGGTTTGTGTAGCTGATCATGTTAACACGAACAATTATCCAGTAACTTCACAACTCAAACTAAGGCGAATATTATGTATGAAATAATACTTCATACATAATTCATAACAGTTCTATATCATAACATGAACTTGAGATCCTTAATGTTAGGCTGATGGCATCTGATCTTAGACACTAACAAAGGTTGGACCTGGTTAGTAGACCAGGTCAGGAAGTTGATGGTTTGATCCTCTGGTCTGCATGTCCAAGTGTCCTTGGACAAGATGCTGAACCCCGAGTTTGCCCCGTCACATCCATTGAAGTGTTTTCTAAATGTTGGCAAGCATTTAGGCATAGATAAAAGTACTCTATGACATTATGCAGGCTAAGTGTTTAGAAACAAAGGGCTGCTTGAATGAAAACAAGGTGGTTTTGCATAAGAAACTGCCCTGAGTGCAAAGTAGAAAAGTGATTTGTCAGTTTATCACAATTTCTCACATTTTACTGAAGACTGCATTGGTGATTCCTCCTTCAGGTGGGAGTGGAAGGAACCCACGGTACTGACAATGACCACACTTCAACACTTGGTTTTTTTAGTAACTGAATTGAAATTTTAAAAAGTTTCTTACTTTTCAATAAAAGCATTGTATTAAACTTGATTTTAAGTGTCTTTTGTTTTAAGGTATCTTGTCAGACAATGGCGCAATACATTACTTTAGGCTCTTCAGGTAAATAACAATGGTTACTTGACAACATTCACCCTAAATCGGTGATGACTTCACAGCGGTGAAATTGGGTGCTTAAAAAGGTGAGAAGATTTTCAAGAATTGGAATTCACACTTGATGTAATGGAAGTCCTAACTAGCCTTGTTGCAGACAGAAATTCAACAGGGTTAATTGGAAATCACTTAACATTTAACTGAATGACACTTGAATCTTAACCAAATGTGTGGGCCAAGCAAGGATGTCCTCGCTTGCTTTGTTTATAAAGCCACTAGCGACAATAAAATGAAAAGGTATTTAAACACTCACTCCAGAAAATAAAACTAGAGACCTTTGTATAAAGCTCTCCTTTATACAGGGTTTTATTCAAGATCCATAATATCTATAGTTGTTTAAAACGTAGAAAATCTTAATCGGCTCCTTTTCAGAAATATCCAGCTATTCTGAAAATTGGTTTAAATCTGCAATCTTACTACTTAATTTCACTAAGTTCATTGGCATGATCTTCCTGTACTGAACAGACCAAAGACTTGATGTCCTAGGTGAGGTATCCCACACCACATGTAGGGGCAGGATAATTTCACATTGAGCAAAAGTGTCACGGGGAAGTTGTGGGGGCACAGAGGATCCAGCTATATAACCTGGACGACAGGTAATGGTAAAGTTGGACATCGTTCTTTGCTAAGCCTAACAGCAGTTTGTCAAAGAGGTTTTGTGATTGATCCAGATGATGAAAGGTTGCTTTGCCCCCACCAGTCGTCGTCTTCTCCTTTCTTCCAATGCCAACTTCAATGCTCCTACATCTCCTTGATCATAGTTAAATTTTATAACTATGTTATGTCACCAGTACATTCTCCCACCTATCATTAGAGCTGTCTGAAACACTCAAATCAATGGCCATGACTTGTAATGGTTTATAAGCAACCAATCCTCCCCTGAATGTACAGACTTTTGGTTTTGTCTTTTAGAGATGTTGCCAGGAGAATAGCATATATTTAATGTCTTAATCAAAAACTGCTTTGATTCCTTCCGATGTCACCGTCTGGAAAATGGCTAAGGGAGTTTTTCATCCATGAACACCAAACTCCTTTCCCAACTGGTATTTACAGATTTTTGAGTGACCGCCCATTTTAGTGCCAAAGATGTTTCCTAGAGCTATAACTGGACATAGGCCCATGCTGGCAAAAACAATTGGTCATTGCTTTCCATTTTGATCCTGAGATAACACGGCCCTTAAACGTGCATGGGTTGGACGGCCGTGGACAAGAGGTTTAGTAAAGTTGGTGTATTTCAAAAATGGAGCACTTACCAGTGGCCGCCTTGTATTCCTCACTACAAAAGTTACCTATCACCCCATTACTACTGCTTCCCCATTTCTTCTTGGTGCTTCCCAGTTCACCCACCAACGAATGGCGCAGCAAAACCCTCAAAACTGCAAAAATCTGTAGCTCCTATTACCACTGCCACCTTTTAAGCCACAACCATCACAGACTCCAGAGAGGACTTTGAAAACATCAGAAGTCTTCACAGGTGATTTGAGAAAAAAATATGGTGCTTATTTTACAGTGTTTCCAAGTGTTCTGACAGTAAAGCAAAATCTATAATTTAGACAGTCCAAAAATTACATGGAGTTGCTCTAGATCTGATATGGTGTCAGGGTCAAGGATTGACCCTGACAATCAAGGGTCAAGGATTGACCCTGCTTATTTATACTTATTCTGCTTATACAGCTGATTGCTGTAGCTCAGGTGGTAGAGCAGGTCATCTACTATTTGGAAGGTTGGTGGTTTGATCCCTGGCTCCCCTAGTCTGCATGCCAAATATCCTTGGGCAAGATATTAACCCCAAGTTGCTCTCCAATGCATCCATCGGAGTATGAATGTGTAT
>VURO01004318.1:136862-159885 GCA_015108175.1 Pelvicachromis taeniatus | reverse complement strand
CTGTCTGAACTCCAGGGAGTATGAACCCAAACTTTACACCGTGCGAATTATATGAAGGAGCGTGAATTTTCAACATACAAACTATTTTTCAGCATCTTTACACTTTACATTATGATTTGTCGTCTTGTATGTCTAAAGTGAGTATAGTACATGTGAGTGAAAGTAGGAACTTTCTATGTGTAATTGTGTGTTTTGGCCCTGAAACTATGGGAATGAGTTTATCAACAACAACAACAACAACAACGCAATCCAAGCCCTCCCTGAGGAAATGAATGTTAAAAGCCACTCTGGTTCCCATGAGCGCTCTGCCCACGCATACTGTCACTAGATTGTATTGGTTTTTATTGTGAAACTCTATACAATGTTACTACAAATAAACCCATATATCACTGCTTAATCACAATGTTACCATGACAAAATTACAGAGTAATTACACACACGGGCCACATCAATGTAGTCAACATGCACTTCAGTGTTTCTGAGATGAACGCTTCAGAACTCAGTCTTTAATCAGATTGCAATGAGAAAGTAGAGACTGGGAAAGTCAGTACATGGGGTTGTATTATTATTCTAATTGTAGGTCATTTTACTGTGTAGTATGTATGCATGCCACACTCTCTGTGACTCATAAACATACTTTTGCAATCTAGATTTACAAATTACTACAGTGGGGCTGTGAGTAGAAATGTATTAAGAAATATTGCATTTTTTTTTATTAAGTTGGAAAAAAAGACACTAAACATTACTGATCAAAAACAGAGCCATTGTATGCGCACTCTAATGCATAAAAGCAGTACGGCTAAAACTATATGTAGGTGTTTCCAATCAAGAAGCTTTTGCTAATTAACCACAAACACAAAACCTTTGCTAGCCTAAAAGAACTATTTTACTGAAGCCATGCTGACATGAAAAATTGATAAACACAGGTGTTACTAATGACATTCATGTAGGATCTGTTCTATTTAGGTACAAAACCCAGCTTAATGTGATTAGTAACATCTGCCTTTACCTATAATTTCATGCTGTGAAATAGGTCTATTGTTCCGAGAGGATCAGTGTGCACATTTGTCCAACACTAAAAGCCTCTGTAAATGCCAGCAATTCCCTTTATTAATGGCTACAAACAGCTGTGAGTGACAGCAAGCCTTTAGTGCCACAAATGTGGCAGAAAAATTTAAAATTAGGGTAAATTAGAGCCCTTGTTTTTGATTAGTATTTAATACCAGGAGATAACACTGACAGGTGGATGACAACAGAGAAAATACCTAGTGTGTATTACTGCTGTAACCTTCATGCTCCATGAATATTGTGAGCACATACAAATTAATCATCAACATGTGAAAATGAAGGTTTTCATATGCTTCTAACGGGGTAAGTGGGTCCAGATAAACGTCATCAGCAGTCCAGGAATCACAGGAAGTTTAGGTCAGTCTGCGCAATGCTCAAAGAAACTGATCAAGAACTACGTCTTAGACTCTACAGGCCTGAGTTTGCTATGTTTAATGTTAAAGTTAATGACAGTGAATATAGAAAAAGCTCAAATAACTATGGTTTGATTGGAAGGAACAGATGACCACTGAAATGGAGATGTTTGGCCATAATGCACAGTGCCACGTTTGGTGAAAACCAAAAACAGCCACATCGGCATAAACACCTCGTGCCAATCAACAACTGACTTTTTGCTTTGCTGCCACGGGACTTGAGCATCTTGCAGTCATTGAGTCAGTTGTGAAGTTCTCTGTAAACCAAAGCATTCTAGAATAAAATGTGAAGGCATTGTCTGACAGCTAAAAGGCTTTGTCCAAACTGGGTCATAACAGGGCGATGATCCAAACAGGCCAGGAAATCTACAAAAGATTGGCTGAAAAAAAAAATAATAAAGGTGTTGCAACAGCCCAGTCAGAGTCCAGACCTCAGCCTGACTGAAATGCTCTAATGGGATCCTAAGAGAGCCGTGCATAAACGAATGCCCACTGTAAAGAATGAAGTAGGTGCTGTAAAGACGAGTGGGCCAAAATTCCTGGACAATGATGTGAGAAACTGATAAAGTCAGGTCTTGTGTGGAAAAAGCTCAGTTAGACAGCTCCAGTGGTTATCTTCCAAATAACAGACGTGGATACATCTTTGTGTTAATATGGCTCCCCTATGAGTCAGAAAGCAAACACTAAGCAAAAAAGAAGTTTGCAAAACTCTCTGTTGCACATTGCATCTAGGACTGGATACATTACATGCTGTACTCTTAACTGTGCAGAGAGTGACAATGGCTGACTGCAGATAAAAGACTGATCTGCTTGAATTTGGCTTCCACATCATGCATCCTAAGAAGAAGAAAAAAAAAAAAAGAAAGAACAAAGCAATGAAGCTACAAAGAAATCAAGAAATGAAAGAAAGATGGGCAGCAAGGAAAGACTGTACAGGCAGTACATTGAGTGTGCAGGTGATACGGCCACAGCTGCAGATGTACAACAAGCTTTGATTCACTGCAGTTCAAACACATAGCAGGAGAATCACCTCACTGATGAAAGAGCGCCAGTGATATCAAACTACCACATCTTGGCTCTCCCAGGCATGGTGCGCGCACACACACACACACACACACACACACAATATAAACTGAGAGTTCTCAAAGAAAAAAAGTGAGAGCATGGAGATATTAACACCAGTATAAAGAGTACGGGTGCAGGTATGTGCAGCAGTTCTTACACCCCCCACTGTACATGAACAAATATTGTACACACACACACACACACACCATTATTCAGTTTAGATCAAAGACAGTGACTGTAAGGTCTCTGCTGTTTATCTCCCTAAAGCGGATTGTACCTAAACAGATGAGAAGTCAAAAGGAAGAAGATTTGGGGTAAATTAAGAAAATGGACTAACAGTGTTCAATCAGAAAACAGATGATGGCGATATGGGAGAAAGAATAAAAAAGAAGGAGGAAGTACAGAAAGGGGTGAAAGAGACAGAGTGAGAGAGCAAAGGGCATAGCAGATACGGTTACTCATATAAAATGAGTCGAAATTAATTAAACTTGCGTGTCTTCTGTCCTTTTATCTATTAAGTCTGCTTCAAGACAATCAAAACAACTAGAAAAATGGGAGTGACAAGCGATCATCCAGCTGTCAAGAGAATTTTAAGTAAACTGTAAGGCTAAAATGCCTCATTCCCAACAGATGGACTTCAGTGAACAGACTTCCTGAATGTAAAAAAGACAGTTAAAAGAAAGAAAAAAAAACAAGCTGAGATTGCGTTTTATTGGCAGTAGATTTTGCTCATTATTTCAGGCAAAAAGGTTTAAGAATCAAAGAAACTCCAGGGCACATAATCATGTCTTTACAGACAGAGAGGCACACTTACAGAAGCAAGCAATGACAGGTGCGAGCCATCTCAGAGGGTTTTTTCAACAGTCGGAAAGCCAAAATCACAAGAAATTTCAGAGCTTTTGCAAAATGGAACCTTACCACGCCACCCATCACACCAAACCCATCTAATTTTTAAAATGAATCCACTTAAAGTCGGAAAAATATTTTCCACCACTGGTAAGATTTTATCCAAATTGTAGCTTTGCTTTAACTCGGCAGAGTCGGGTAAGCGCTTCTGATGGCTTTCCAATACATTAGAAAGAAGAGGAAGACGGAAAACACACACAAAAAAAAAAGGATTTGAGGATTTTGTGGGTCTCAGCTCTCAGCACGACACAGCTCTAACTATCAGTTGAAGTTTCTCTCATCTGTCTGGTGTTTGTGCAAGTCTGTCTCACAGTGGGGATCCAGCACTGTCTGTAGCCATGGAAACCACAAGGATGTAGGCTCTGACAGTCATAGCACTATTATACAGATGCCCCCCTCTCTCCAACCACACACACACACACACACTCACAAGGAAAATCCAATGATCAAAGTAACAGCAAAGTCACATTTTGTGTCCTCGAGAGTCTGCTGCGACTTTGCCGCTTTACTTGTTGTATTAAAAGAAACTTTAAGACCATATTTGTTTTGGATGACAGAATAATCTCTCGTGCTTCTGTTGCAGCTCTGCTTCACTTTCATGCAAGTACTGAGTCCTCCGCTGCTGGCAAAGAAGCAACTCCACAAGAGTTGTTCAAGTTCAACGAGTTGCTCAAGGGCATCTTGACCTGTTTACTTTATGGCTGTTTACTCTGCTCGCCCAATCTTCCCCTGCTTTTCTAAAACCAGCACACTTGTAGTTATGTGCCCACAGCAACAGCTACAGGCACCCAACCTTAAAAACTTCTCCCTGGGAACTCAAGCCAAGAAAAATGAGCCACATAGGTAATAACCTTCTACCTCACAGAGCAGAAATGCTGTGGCAACAAAGTTCTGTTAGTAGCAAACAAACCATTTTGTACAAGTCTGTACAAAATGTATACTGTACTGTATAAGAGTCAGTTAGTCTAATTAAAATCGCTACAAGCCTTTATAAAGGCGGGAAAATAATTTGGTTAAGAGCCAGTTGGTTGCACAGAGGACAATAAGAGCAGTGAAAACAAAAGGGAAGACAGAAGTGTGAGAAGTGACACAGAGAGGAAGAAAAATAGGCACCAAATTAAGTGCTGAAGTTGCAACAAGGTGGTCAGAGTAGATGGTGGGCATAGAAAGGTCAGGAAATGAGTGTTACACTTACATAAACGAGGGTTTTGGAGCCATAGTCACTATTAGCTTTTTTTTTGTATCGTGAAATAAGATCGAAAACGTGATGCTACAGGTGAATTGTATATAAGCAAAAATTCCAGCAGATGGAAATCATGGAAGCGCTGCAGCAAATCTAGAAATGAAGGTTTACGCTTTCCTCGCTCAAACGCAGCTGCTGCAAAGACAGCATTTAAAGCATGTCACGTAAAATCTTTTCTAAATGCCATAAACAATCAAATCAGCAGATCTACATGAGTTTATCTCATGTTTGCTAAAGATTACTTTGCTATAAAGCTGTTTCACATACACAGACACTTAAAGCCACTAGTGGTCAGACTGGCAGGCAGGAGAGAAGCTCGAATGTGCTGGGATTTGACCAGTTTACCGTATACACGCTGCCAAAAATCTACCATACACACACATACCTACCACTAAAACACATACCACTGCTTCATCCAACCACAACCTCAAAGTGTGTGTGCCTGTACATGTCTATCTATGTGCTCCTACTGTATATATGACATTGTGTTTGTGTGTGTACGCAGGCCTGGATATCTATATATACAGTGTGTGTCACTGAGTGAGTGATTGTGCTGGTGTCCTATGTTCGGGATTGGAGAGTTAGAGACAGAGTATAAACAATGTAGGGACTCCCTCGGCTTGTGTTTACTGACCGAGATAAAGGCTGTCATTCCTCGCTCAACACCAACCTACTTCCGCCTCCGTACAACCAGAAAGAGGGAGAGGTGCACTTAAGCCTTGGCAATGTCAGAGCGATCTTATCTTGCCAATAAAGCTTCTTGAATGGATTTAGATTAAACTGAGGGGAAAAAACAAGAGAGGGAACTGGTGCATTTGGGTCATCTCTACCTCAGAAAGACTGTTGCCCTTCTCTTCCCCTTCTTCTCTTCCAAACTTGCATGTTAATGTACAGTACTTACAGCTTGCAGGACCTTAAGTCTGTCCGGAGACACAGGCTGGCATAATAAACAAGAGCCTGAAATAATCTCTCCCCTAGTTCCCTGGCGGTATTTTAGTGTGGAAGCAAATTCCCAATGGTGGATAGAATTATTTACCCACATTTCTGTCTTTGCAATTCCCTCACCCTGTGAGTTTTTCTGGCAGCCTTTCCTTAACGTCTCTCCGCTTCTCTTTCTAACTCGCCATTTCTCCATTTTTTCCCCTCTTGTCTTTGTCCATCTGTGGTAGCCAGTGAGACGCATGGTCTACCCACACTGACCAGTTAAACACCCCTTTGCCTCTGTCACTTAGTCAGCCTGTCTGCTATACAGCTCAGGATATTGCAGACCAAGCCATCGCACTGGATGAAGGGGCAAAGGTGCACAAAGTCTACTCACGACGTCACAGACGTGGATGTGCCTCATGACATTTTGAAAGTTTTTTCCTGCTCTGTCTTGTTTACCTTCCAAGACTGTTATTTCAACAAATTTACACCTTGAATGAGTGAGAACCGCTCTATTACTGCAAAAGAATTCTCATAAATGCACCTTAATGCAGCACAGGCTTCAAATGTTTCCACTGTGAGAGAACCTAAAAGAGGAGAGGTAATGAAACGAGCAGGAGAATAAAAAACAAGCATAAAAAAGCTGCAATAAAATATTTTTAGCCTCAAACCCATTCATGTCTAGAACTAAGGCCAAGACGAACCACACCACCATGACTATGAATGGTGCTGTTAGTCTCTCTCTTTTACTTTCTCGCTTGGCAAGTGCCCTGCCGCTGGAGGAATGCCTGGTTTGTATTCAGATGTGCGTGTAAATGCATGTATGTGTGACAGTGCGTAGAGTCTGGACAAAGAGTTTCAGTGTGGACAACAGGACACAATCAACCACTCAATGGATGGCCATTAACTCATCACACACAAACGCAGACAAACACACACACACACACAAATTCCAGAGTTTACAGATGAGAAGCAGCGACATTCAGAACCAACCAGCCAATGAGCATGAGCGCGCTTTACTGCGGCTACAATGGAGCCAGTCAATGGGGCTGTGTAGGGATTGTGGGAGCTCTCCGAATTACCGTGTCAGGATCTTCATCACTTTCTCACTAATCTTCACCCTCTCTCCCTCGACCTCTTTTTATTTTGTCCTACTTCCTTTTTCCCAGGGTGGATCTCTCAGTGGTTAAAGGTAGCTAGGAAAGGCCATTGGGCACAGTCCACCTCCCACTCGCTCGTGTATGAATCACCCCATTGTGGCTGTGCTCTATTCCTAATGCTGTTGCTTTCAATTTTAGGACTCTTCTGTTTGGGCTTATTTTGACAACCACATGCTAATTATGTTTCAGTTTTTATTGTTGTTCCTGTTTGAATAGTCATAAGAAACATGTAAATAATGTATATCACCACGTGTATCACAAGCATACCAAGTTAAAAATGATTTCAATCTATTTGCATTCATTCGCTTTTTTTAGTCACAGAAAGGTTTGCTGAGTATTGTTATCAACTTTGTAATTATACTGTTGTCTAATTATAACGATCACTGTCATGGAAACACTACACCATAACACAACCCTGCCGGTAGTCAGTGTACCCAACCTTTCCCCTTTTGATTGCAATCTCCTCAGTTGTTTCTATCTGATTTTCTCTTTCCTCATTTCTCTGAGTTGCTAGCTTTCAGAAATCAAACCAGAAAATAATTGTATGCCTTCCCAAAAAACAATTAACTATTTGGACTGCACTTGAGCACCTGAAGGCAAAAGGCTGTGGTTACTAAACAGTAACTTCAGCTTATTGAGATGCAGCTTCCCCAAAACACCCACACCCACTTCTCACTATCGCACTCACACTTTCCCTGTCATGTCTTAATTTTTAGCAGCCGGCAGTGTTACATGGAATATGAGACGACCACCCACACACACACACACACACACACACACACACACACCAGACACATGTTTCTGGGAAATGTGAATGAATGTGTCACTAAAAAGGCCATGAAGACACTCAATACAATACGGGCTTGTGCTACAATGATGAGTTACACAGCTTTGTGTGTGGGTGTGTGTGCACATGGGTGTGTGTGCTTGCACAACCAAGGGCAGGCAAGCGCATGTGGGTGCAGAGAGCTACATAAATCACACTCTGAATCAATTAGAAAGCATAAATGTGAGAAGGCCAACAGCAGTCGGTGTCCTGGTACTCAGTTTAACGTTGGCTTGATTACAGACACACCACACCCTCACCATCCCACCACGTGCGCACAAACATACACACTCACACACACATCCAGACACAAACACTCTGAGAGTTTGGGTGTGGATGTGATGTAACTGATAATTTTGCATGAAAGTAATGAAATGTGATTAACATTTTCATGCCACTGGATTCTTTCTTCTCTTCTCGCCTTAAAAAGTGTGATTCACACACAGCAGCTGTCTGACAGAGAGCTGAACACTGGACGAGGATCTTGTTTTGACTTTAAAAAGAGAAATTTGCGTGCCCATGTTAGTTCAAACACAGTTTTCCTTTCTGTTTCTTTCCTGTTACATAACCAGCTAGACTCCTATTACATACCATCTTGCATGTTTCTGTGGATTTAGCATTCACAGAGTCACCAAACAAATGCATTTGTTGTTAAGAGAGCAGTGTTTACTATTGGAGGTAATTTCACTATTTAACAATACTAAACATTAAGTGTTACTGTTACTTTCAAAAAATATGTTTTAACGTGTTGTAAAGCACACTTTACTTTCACAAAGTTCTAAAAAACAGATTAAAGGACAGGCGTGTCCTGCTTCTGCCCCCAGGGTCTCCACCCAGTTGGACTCGCCTCAGTCAGGAGGCAACCTGGAGAATAAATCCAAAGGGTGGTTTGGGAATAACTCTGACTCAAACCCCACACCCTGTCCATGGATGGCCGGATGGATGGATGAGTTAAAAAACCAGTGGTCAAAACTGAGACAGAAGACTGAAAGGTCCTCACTTCTACTTTTTCTATTTAAAACACAGAATACAAAGGTTTTCCCAAACTGCACTAGCACCTTTATTTAGACCTTTCTGGCTACTAAATGCCTTGAGCTACTCGAATTCCACAATCTTACTTTGCAGCAGAGGCCTCCAAATCCTAATTCAGTTAAATCGTGATGAAATTAGGAAGGTTAGTTTCTCAGAGTTCTAAAATCTCCCTACTGAGCTGAAAGAGGCAAAAAATAGCCCTACAGTAATAACACAAGAACAGCACATGACAGCCAATGAAGGTTTAATGGACTTATAATGACACTCCATCTTAATGCATTGTTAAAAAGTCAAATAAAAAGAAAGCTTTAAAAAAAATACACAAATAGGTAAGATAACACCCCGCTCACATCCCACACCTCTGAAAAATAATAATCCTAAAATCCAATCTAGCCCCGGAGACAAGTTTAATCAAATAAAGTTACATATCTTTATATAGCGCAAATCCCCGAATGCAAATCTGAGTCAAAGTTTTCAACAAATTGCAAAAATAGCACCTTCCATCCTCAGCTTGGATAATGAAGAGTTCCTCAAAAATCCTCTCTAACAATGGAAAAAACAAGGTACTGTAAAGAATTTGCATCTCTCATAAAAATCTCTCATTAAGCACAGACATAATCAATAAAAGTAGAGGAATTCATACAATAGTAGTCATATTTGTGGATTTTATTTCTGCTAAATTGTCCATCAATTATAAACCTAAACATGTAACTCTCTTTGTCAAATTCCCACAAGTGATTTATACTCAAAGTTAATCTGTTATTTGTTGCCTTTGCCTTGGTAACAAGAGATTTTGTACTTAATGCCTAAAACAGCTATAAATAGACCAAACTTGAAAAAGAAATACACACGACAGTGTGAGTCTGCAGTTTGTGACTCAGCCCACTGAGCCAAGCTACATCTGTCTGTGTGAAACCACCACGACCACATTCATTACTCCATTACATCAGGACACTCCCAAAGTACTCCAATGGGGATACTGTTGCTAGGCACTTACTGGCCTTCTACGCCTATGTGAGAAATGGACGAAACCCAGATTAATATCACACATGAACGCTTAGTAGCACACACAAAAATACATACATACACACACATGGGCAAAGATCCACACACACACACAGGCACCTGTGAAAAGACGCACATCTGTGAGGGGAGAAATCAAATACAGTTCCAAAACTGGCGTGGACTCTCTCGCCTATCCGCCCACCACTCCACTCACAATCAGCCTGAGAAAGAAACAGAGGGGGCTCAACTTACCGAGAAGTTAAAATAATTAATACTTAAAATAAGGAAAGGACCTCCAACGTATGGAGGCCTATCTCCCCTCACCACACTTCCTGCCTGTGGCTGATGCCCTCAGACGTCGGTGCATTGGTGGTTCCTGGCATCCGGGGCTGGGTGCCTGGGATGCCAGACGGGCCCCGACGGGCTTGTCGGGGCCTGGAACCCGTGGCTTGGTCGGGCCTCTTCCCGGGGGTGGGGGGGCCCCTCGTGCCTCTGGCACCCGGGCCTGGGCCCGGCTGCCCTGGCGCGGCCGGCTGCCGGCGGACACATCACTACGGCCCCCTCTGGCTTTTGTTCCGTGGCTGCTGGACGACCCCTCATCTGGGGCTCTCCTCAGCACCTTCCAGGAGGGTGGCACAGTTGCCCCTGGGGTGGTCCTCCTGGGGCTCTCGAGCTCTGGGGACCTCTGGTTGTCTGGGGCCTGGATCTCTTCCATGCCTGTTTCATACACTGGGGGATGGAGCTATGGCTCCCCACATGGGGAGAAGCCTTTTGAATACAAGCGCGCACATCCACACAGGTGCACACACGGGTACAATTTACACCTTCCCTGGCTGCTGTTTTGGAACACATTATGTGCTGTCAGTTCTGCATACTGCACAACCAATATTCAGTATTTACTGTCAACCTCTGTTAGTGCTGTGGTCCGCAGACTGTGTTGTTCTGCATTACTTTGGCTTGTTTTCTATTGCCTTTTGTGTTGTTGTCATTTTCCTTTGCTTTTTCCAACAGGTGATCCAGTGAATGTTGGGTTTTTTTTTGTTGTTTCTTTCTCTCGCTGTCCCTCTTCCCCTCTGTTTTTTTCCCCCTCACTCCCCTTCTGTCTCTCTCTCCTTTTCCTGTCCCCCAATCATGTCATGTCGGTAACACATGAAAATTAAATAAATAAATAATAATAACAAAGGTCAATCAAATGTATCATTATGGCAAAACCGCGATGGTCCTTTAGGTAGAATAAATCCGTTGGGCATCGTTCCTGACCTTCAGACAATAATTCTGATAGGTAAAGATCCAAACGGGACAAAAAAAATAAAGAAAAAAAATAAAGAAAGGAAAGGAAAGGAGAGGAAGGGACAAGGACAGTGTTCACTTGAATAATCATTTGAAAAGTACAGTTTCAAATGATGGATTAAGATAGAACAGGACAGGAAATCTCAGCATCTCAGTATCAAGAGCTGTAACACTTTGAAATCATTTAATCGCTAATCCGTGAAGAGAGAAGAACCCAAACTGCCCGGCTTCCCTCACTCTTTTACACTTCATTTATATTAGCGGTGAATATATGTAGAGCCTGCGATGCAGTTTACACTGATGTCATACCTGTGCAGGATGCTTTGACGCTAACACATAGCTACATTTCTAGGGAGGTACATGTCATGTTATGGTGCAGGGTTTCAAAAGGGGTTGTGGTTACGAAGTACCTGTGGCGTAGACGCATCAATCCCCTGTTAAGTGTGAATGTACTAATTATGCTCCTGTGGGTTGAGACTCAGATACACACATTTGAAAAGTATTGGACCACACCTCTCAGTCTTTCAGTTTAGGTGTTTTCAGTCCCATTGCCACAGTTGTATAAAATCATAAATGATTTTACAAACATTTGTGAAAGAAGGGCTCGCCATTGCAGTAGTCCTAGATATTTTATGATCAACCATAAGTGGTATTATTACAAGGCGGAAGTGATTAGAAGCCACATCATCTTAATCACAAAGTGGCAGCCCATGTAAAGTTACAGAGCAGGCTCAGAGTGAGTGGTGTGGCATATAGTGTCTAAAAGTAATTAAACCACTGCTGACCCAACAACTGCAGAGCTCCAAATCTCCTCTGCTGTTAACATCAGCACAGAAAAATTGGGTTCTCAAGACCAAGCAGCTCATGTACATGTAATGTGTAGGTGGCCCAGTTATTTTGTGCACATAGTGTAAGTTTACCCATTGAGTCAGACCGTGAGTTAGCTTAACCTCACATTTCACAAGGGGAAAGCATTGCTCAGCCCACGAAGAAAAACACGCACATGCAAATTGTATTTGTTCTCTCAACTGGATGCATTCATTTACATGTGTTTTAACACACACACACACTTACACAAGAGATACATTATAAATTGATCTGCTGGCTCTAAAAATGAACTCAAAAATTATTTGAAATGAATGAAAAATATTGTTTATTTAATCACCAGAGTGATGAGTTGCTGCAGTCCCAGTTAGATTTAAATTAATATGCTGGTCTGTCACAGATATATAGTATTGATGTATACGCTGTCCAATGCATGCTGATATGAAAACCGTTTGTAAACCTTTTCAATAGAAGAAGACGCAGGAAAAGACACTAGATGGAATTTATGTCATTGCATGGTTTTTCCAGTCTGCACGGCTTCATAATCACTGTGTGTAGAGTCATGTACAGCTGCTAATTAGTATGACAAAGAAACTACTGTCAAGTTAAAGAATGACTCCACTCCATTTTCTCTCTCACATATAACTCTAACAACCTGCATGCATGTATCAAAGGTACATCAGCCAATGTATGGATAAACTTTAACTCCCTAAAAAATAATCAGGGTCTTCTTTTCCGAAACAGATCAGGTATCAGACGAGAACAATTCACATTTAAAATAAATAATATCAATGTCCTTTCTAAGTTAGCTGGTTCACTGTCTAATTAGTTATAGTTATGCCAACTACATTTGAACACAACAGAAACCTCGTGCATATATTGCACATTTTTTTTTGCCAAAAGTTATGATTCCAACCTCGCTGTGCTGTTCTGTTTTGAATTTACTGCGGTCGGCTAGAGTTTCTTCACCTTAACTTACTAAATCATTAAAGGAGTTTCGACATCAGCTTGAGCATAGAGAGGAAAAAGCTGAATTAGTGCCTCCTTGCTATTCACAACACACACACAAAAAAAAGAAAAAACAGGAAATCTTTACATTTGAAAAGCCAAGGCCTGAGACTCTTGGGCATTTCGCGCCAGTAATGAGTCAATTACTTATTGAATACCATAAGTTAAAAATATATATGAAAAACTAATAGTTTACATCTGTCACTGATGATTAGAACAAGATAAGTAGGTGAATATGTGACAAGGTGATGTGACACACATACACACAGACACACACACACATCCACATTCCCAAGAGTTCATGCAGAGCAGTCTTTGTGGCCTTTAAAGAGTCAGTGTGTCCAGCCAGGCTCGAGTTACGGCAGACAAGATCCTCTCATTCCTTCTCCCCCTCTCTTTCTCTAACACACACAAACAGACACAAACACAAATTCTTACATCCATCATCTTACAGACACATCCAGTGAACAGGCCAGGGAGCCACAAGAAAGAATTGGTTTGTTGCTCCCCTCTCTGACTCATTCCTGCCACTCTCCACTCTACAATAAAAGGGATAGCTACACAACTGACAGGCTATATGCCAAGCCCTGGATTGTGTTGATTGCTTATACGGTCCTTCAGAAATGCATCCCTATGAGCACGGAGATGGTAGTGACACATTTTGCACTAGCAAGAAGAGAAGAAATAAGAATTTTTAAAGCCTGAAATACGGAATATAACAATAAAGGCTTATCTTCGGTGACTAATGGACTTTAATATCAAAGCTGTTCACTTCCAGCAATAAGTTGAATGCGTACTTTGATAAACACCTATAGAACGACTTAAAAAACAACACATACGTACACCATTTCACCATTTGACTGAAATCAAATGGTGAAGTAGATGCAAAGAGATGGCGCATGTACTGCACAGCATCAATGAGAAAAAACACACTGACAACTTCACAGTTGGGAAAGTGCTATTTGTGGGTTTTTAAAATAAAGTGTCTTTCAGGTTTGTAAGCTACAGCAGCCTTCAAAGGGCACAAAAATCAAAGAACTGAGGTCATGACGGGTCATCACTAAAAGAAAAGGCATCAATTATGACAGAAGATGCCTCTCATAGTGTGTGTGTGTGTGTGTGTGTGTGTGTGTGTGTGTGTGTGTGTGTCACATCTATTCTAGGAGAATACCGGGAGAGAGAGACCCTGTGACTGACCCCCACCTCACAGGATATGACAGGATATCGCCGCAGTGGCACGCACACACAAACATATATGCGCACAAACACACAAACAGACAGATTATGGGAGCGTTGTTTCCATAACGGAAACATATGATAGTGATAAACAGCAATTTTTGGTTTAGAAATGTTTCACGCGTGTATCTTCGCGTGGAAGGTCCTATAGGAGTAAACGCTTATTTCACAATTATCCACTGTGCACTCAGAAAAAAAATGTGCATTTTACATAAATCCTTTAATTAGTCGTTCTCTCTGAGGATCTTGGAGTCCCAAAGTGGGGGAAACAGTTTGAAGTACGCAGAGCATCATAAATATAATCAAAATAACTTACAGAATTGCGTTTAAATCCAGGAGTTAAGTTCACCTGCGCCACAAAGTCAAGTTACCTGAGGGCTTCAGCAGCTTTCCCGCAAGGTTTCACTCACAGCTTCCGTGCTATTTGCAGCGGGCAGGTTCAAAGATCCGCTACAATCTGCGCGTCCAATCTCCAAACTTCCTTTCACACGACTGGAGGATCCCCCACTGAAGTGAAAGGGCACTTGTGCGAATTTGCACGCACCATTACGCGCGCGCAAAGACAAATACTCCAACAAACACGCCCCAGTTATGAAAAACCCCGCAGCTGACGGTACAGACGACCCCCCCTCATCACCCTTACAATGCAGCGGGGACGACGGTAATCGCACGGTAAAGTTTTCCAAACAGGGACAAGGGAAAGCGCTCATTCTGACCACATCGCTTACCTTCGTCTCCCCTCCTTAACTCCTTCAGCCGTTTCCAAACTCTGTCACGACAAGGCTCGACGCAGACTGCGAAACCGAACAGCCGCTTTTCGGGTAGCCGGGGAACAGCGGAGAGAGCATACGGAGGTTTGCTTCAACACGCAGAGGCTCCGTGTGTGTGACAGAGAGGGATTGTGTGTATGCGTGTGTGAACGCTCATGGAGAGAATGAGCAGAGAGAGGAGAGCCGGGGAACTTAGGGGGGAGTTCCCGTTAACATACCGGCGGGGCGGGGGCTCCGGCAGAGTGACGGCTGGCTTACGTTTGCAGCTCTTTAGCAGCCTGGATAGGATATCAGTAACCCAGGTTACCAGCGTTCAAAAAAGTAGCCAGGATACATGTATTTACCCAAGTATACGCAATATTCATGCATCTGCTTTTGACGTGGGCCGTTTTACATAGTATTTTTTTTTTCAGTATTTGTTCACTTTTCTGCATAAAATTCGATCTAATGTGCAACTATAGTTAAAACATATGAGATCACAAACTATGATTATAATACCCATTTTTAATTCGTGCTGAAACCAGACTGTATTTTTACGATCAATATGCTGATAGGTTTCTCAGGTGCTTTGGTCTAAAACAGGGATGTCAAACATAAGACCCGAGGGCCGCAATCGGCCCTTCCACGACTCCAATCAGGCCCAGCTTTAGAAAATGTGAAGGCGTGTATAGAGAACTATATATTTTATAATTACAGGATCAGTCATTACAGTGTAATTTTACACATTTATCATATAGTTTCACTGATCTGACCCACATAATGTCAGAGTGGGCACCTATATGTGGCACACAATTTAAAATGCATTTGACATGCCTGGTCTAGCATATAAAATGTCAAGATACATTTAATAACGCATTAGGCTGGGTAGGATTTCAAGTCAATACCCCACTTTTTAGACATAATATGACAATATTAGTACCTACATTGTATGAAAATACAGTATCCTTAAGATGTTTTTACCTATTGAACAAACCACGATAGATTTCTAAAATCAAGTGTAGAGCTGCCACACAAGAAATTAGCTCCCCCCCCTTTCATTGTACAAATAGGAGTCTAAAATCCCAGGTTGGTACTCACAGACAGACACTTTACAGTGAATCCACAAAGAATTATAATCAAATCCTAGATTTTGTTGTCTCTCACAAGTGCAGTGAAGGTAATTTATCCATTTTACCAAATATCAGCAAAAAAAAAAAGCTCTTATTTGTGTGTATGAGCTCTAATGTAGAGCTTTTAGAGCCCCTTTTCATGAATAATTTGGGGAAAGTGTTGTTCAGCCTGAGTCTAAATGTGTTAGAATTTTTTTTTTCTGTGGGCCTCTTTTAATAATAAATTTCATTATGAATAATTCATAAGTGATAAAACTGAAGTATAGTGTTTACATAAGGCAGCAGGTATTAACCACACAATTAATTTGGTGAAGTGCAAGATTAATATGCTGAAAATCTGTGTTTCTATGGAGACCAGGTAGTCGGCTTCGTCACGAACTGCGGATTATGACACAATTCGAGTTTATAAATGCAGACGAGAAGAAGATTTTTTTTGTTAGGCAGGTGGAGAACTCTCCCCACAGCCCTCCCACACTTTTCCTTGTTGTTTTGATAACAAGTGACCCTTCCCCCAGCGCCACATATAATAACCTCTGTTATTAGAGCCACATGGTCAAAGGGGCTGATGGGACTTCGGTGTCCTCCATCACTGTTTAAAGAGCTGATGAGGCTGCAGATGCCACTTGATAGTGGAAACCCCAGTTTTAGCAGACGACTCAAAGGGGCAAAAAAAATAGCAGAAATAGGATGTATTTTGTGGTTTTGTTGCTGAAGGTGTAAAGTTATGCTAATGAGATCTGCTGATGGACAAACTGGTTTAAAGGAGCTCAGCTTTTTGCACACACACTCACACACAAACACAAGCTCACACCTAAGATCTCCCAACAAGTCCTACTGGAATGTATCTCTCCTGTAACAACATCAGCTATCACAAGGTTTGCATCACATGACAAGTGGAGCCACTTTGTGTGTCCGCGTGTGTGTACAGCTATATATTTCAGAGTCTTTGTGTCTGCGACAGCACCTTGTTTGGCCCACAGGATAAAAATAAGCACTCTCACTCAATTAGTGAAGGAGCCAGCCCAGAATTACAGCAAAAAAAGAACAGCCAGAGAGACAAGAGTAAGTCCCTTAAACATGTCAGAAAACTTAGGCAGTAAGTACCTGATAGAAGAAAAGAGAAGAATGTAGTTTTAGTGGCAGACTGGGTTTTTTTTTCATCCCTTTTTTATTTATTTTTTTACTGTGTTTGGGAATCTGGCTTAACACCTCTTTTCTGCTCAGTGAGAAACTAAAATAATGTGAAATATAAAAATCTAAATTCACCCAAATTATAAATTTAAAAAAGAGTAGGAAACAGCTTTTTAGCAGTATATGCAGTGCTGTGCAAAAGCATCTAATTTCTTTATATTTTGCTAATAAATTGGGAAATAGGTGTAACAGTCTTTTTTTTTTACACCTGTTAAACATGGAGATGCAGGATAAAAGGCAATAAACAGAGTTTGTACAATGCTAATGAGCTTGAAAGTCAGCATTTGGTATGATCACATTTATTTTTCAACACAGTGAACTCTCTTAGGCGAGCTTTCTTGTCATTTCTTTAAGAAGTCTACATGAAAAATTCTCCAGGCTTCTTGAATGACATTCAAAGCTCTTCTTTGGGTGTTGGCTGCCTTTTGTTCAGTTCTCTGTCAAGATGATCTACTGTTTCAATGATGTGGAGGCCAGTCAGTGACTGATGGCGTTCCATTGTGTGTTCTTTTAGCCAGGTATACTTTTACTGCATTGGCTCTTATGTTTGAGATCATCGTCATGCTGAAAAATTAGGCTGCTGACAATCAGATTCCTTTCATGGTGGATCTAAAGCCGATGCTACTTGTTTTTGTTCACAATTCAATCAATTTTGACAAGATCTTCAACACTACTGGCTAGATTGCAGCCCCAATTTATGACAGAGCCGCCACCATGTTTTACAGATGTTCAACCTTGTTGTGCTGGATGTGGCCCAGAGTTTGGCATCCCTGCTTTAGAGACTCACTTTAATAAAAAATGTCTAACTTGGGTTCATCACTCCATAAGACCTCATGCCACAGATTTTCAGTCCATTTCTTGTGTAATTTGTTTTGTTTGCATGCAAACTATTTCCTGTTTTCCATTTTTTGCAAATATATTGCATCTATATTCCTTTTTTGCACTTTAAATGTTAGAGGTAATTAGTGAAGAATCCAATGGATCCTTTCTTATTAATGAAATCATAGCCGTACTGTACTTCCTTGGGACTGAATAATCTGAAATGTTTACAACGGATGGATGTGTCGCAGTTGCACTAAAAGTGTCTGAGGCATATGTGTTGCTTCAGTGATTTATAAAGACCAAAGGAACGGCATCAAAATGTTGCATGCCATCACTCACACATGAAGGAATCTGTTTCGTATGGTTGCGTGTGACTTGACCATTTAGGTCTTTTTTCACTTTGAAGTCTTTTGTTCTCCATGAAATTCACTCAACTCATCCTCAGAGTGGTTACCTTCGCATTGAAAAAAGAATAACACCTTGACAAAAAAAAGGGGGGGGGGAAATAAGTGTCATCCTTGTGAGAGCTGCAACACACAGCTAAAAAAGAGGCAGGAGGGAGAGGTGTAGAAGGATAAAAAGAAGAGGCAATGAGGGTGTTGACACATCCTGACAAAATGGAACAGGGAGTGTCACTCAGCACCTCATACACCAGCATAGATAAACTACATATACGTGCTGCACATGAGAACTTTGCCTTAAGGACGAGACACCTGGATCTGAGCTTCTGCTGAAAGCAACAGATGCCAGAAATACATATAAAGCCAGGGACAGTGGGGTCACCTCAGCACATACGTACATGCTATGTTTAGCTATTAAGGCCTAATCATTATTGCCAAGCACAGTTTTAAAAAAATAAATAAATAAATATTGCAGATGAATTTTACTCCATATTACTTCTGGCCATGTCTGTGTTTGTATGTGTGTTCTTATTTTCAGCAAGCTTGTCGAACTCTCCGTCTTAGTTTGGGTTTTGTCTCCACAGGAAAACGTTAGTAAAAAGGGAAGAGTTTTATTAGAGCGTTACAAGATACCAGTTGTCTAAACTGGCTCCCAGCTCGCGACCCAGACACCCCCTTCCTGTCTTTTAAGGCAGGCTCCTGTGTGCAGACGTTCTGCAGCTTCTCAACATGTCAGGGTCCTTAGCTGCAGCTCCTGTTTCCAAATGTTCTCATCCTCGCATGTTAATTTGCTAATAGTTTCCCCACAAGCCGCAACCGCAGATCTATGTGCCGATAAAAAGGCAATCGCTCACATACTTAATACGCGCATGCTGAAGGTGACCCCAGCCATATGTCTGGTTATCTGCAGGTTTATCTGTGTATCTCCTCTGGTTGCTGCCTGCTGCATCACTCGCACCCTCTCACCACAACAGCAGCTGCCTCTTGTCAACGTCGCTCGGCAGCAGCTGAGAACGAGGGGAGGAGTGCAAAACCGCATTTAACAGCCTTGGTTCTTGCTAAAGGGAACGCGAGGCAGGGAGTGGGTGTGGGGGTTTCTTTAACAGAACATCAGGATCCCATTTAGACCAGAGACAGGCTCGTGGGAGTCTGATGGGGCGTTGGCTGAATATGGCAGGGAGGAAGTGGGAGGTCATATGTGTGCTCATGTTGATCTGCGTGTTTTAATGGTTGTTTAATCATGGATGCTATGTTAATCCCTGCTGCCTTGTTGCTCTGCTGTATTGTCTCTAATGTGGTTGCTCATATTCACCGCTGTTTCCATCAAAGAGCCATGCTGAGGTGGTTGTTTGGTTACACAGCTGCATTTCTCCTCTACATAACAGTAAAGGGCTGTCCACGTGCAGGCCCAGGTTAAAGGTCAGGGCTGAGCCATGCAGTTGCCCACATCAGTGTGACACTTGACCCTTGACTCCTCTCTGCCCAGGGCAGCTGCCAGCCTGATGCTTTTTCCAAACTGTGGGAAGCATAAATGGAGGAAACTGATGTGCCGTCTCCTGCTGACTGCAGTGGAAGGACTATACCATCTGTCTTCTTTAGTCCAACATCCCCAGGAGACCAAAGGAAAACTTGAGTCTGACAGGAACAAGAAATGAGCTGGCTATTAATGGGTGGAAAGATTTGGGTGAAAATGAAAGGAGGGGGTCTGAGAAAAAAAGTGAGAGTGTGTGAGTATCTAATCTCTTTTCCCACTATTTAATAAATCAACAAATGCCTACCTGGCAAGGATCCGATGAACAATCATTTACAGTTAACCAAGATTTTAATTAATACCTTAGTTAATAATTTTTGTGTTTTGTGTGGCCATTTAATGCAGTACATTATACTATGACATAAGTGAGAAGAACAAATTTAGGGAAAACTTTATTTTCATTCAAAACTTACTCATGCTTTGTGTTTTAAAAATACCTTTATATGTGTGTATGAATCTTGTTTAGGTATAAAATCATATGCAGAAAAACGTTTACACAGGACAAGACTCCAGTCTTGTGGAAAACTTTTTTCATAGCAATCAGAAAGTAAGTAGCACCCAGATACTGCTAATCAAATGCATTTATTTAAGGGATCATCAGCAAGTGTGTGGACATATCTATTAAAGCAGACGTTGTTGCAGTGTACTGGTCTGGAGCATTCAGGTTGTGTGGCTCAGGTGGTAGAGCAGGCCGTCTACCAAGGTCAGCGGCAGTTCTTGAGCAAGATATTAAACCCTGAGTTACCCTGATGTATCTGTTGTGTGTTTGCGTTAGATAAAAGTGCTTAGGTATAGCTAAAAGTACTACATGAATGTGTGTGTGACTGGAAGAATGACTAAAAAGTTTGAGTAGAGAGGTTCTCTATAAGTGCCAGTCTACTACAATGCCACAGTCTTCCCAGTGGGCGTCCCATCAAATTCATCCTAAGGTCGTAAGAGCTACTTCTCCGACTCCCCAGGGCTCAGATAACAAGTTCATGGCAATACAATTAGAAAAAGACGTAAAAACAAATGGCTTGTTTGGAAGAGTAGCTGTTCTCTCAAAACAGAACACAGTTGCACAGTTTAGGTTTGCAAAGCTGCATTTGAGCAAACCACATAACTTCTGGTTGAAGATCCTTTGGACAGACAAGACCAAGTGTTTGACAAGATGTCTGGCCATAATGCATATCACCACGAGTGGCAGAAACCAAACTGCATGTCAGCACAAACACCTCATACCAACTGTCAGGCATGGTGGTGGAGGGGTGATGATTTGTTTTGCAGCCAAAGGACCTGTGCACCTTGTCAACCATGAACTTCTCTGAATACCAAAATATTCTAGAGTCAAATGTAAGTCTATCTATCTATCTATCTATCTATCTATCTATCTATCTATCTATCTATCTATCTATCTATCTATCTATCTATCTATCTATCTATCTATCTATCTATCTATCTGGCTAATACCCAAGTAGCAGAACATGTCAAAGACCACTGCTTCAAGTAGCTGAAAACCCAGATAAACCCAAATTCAAGTCGTGTGCCGATAAGAGCAGAAACACAGCAACAAATGAATAATTATAACAAGTGATTGAAATGATTCCACAATGCTCAGCTGATGTCAGTGTTTCATCACCAGCAGAGCAAATAGTCAGTTATTCACCCAATTAAGAACACTGTGTACTTGAATGCCTAACGTCAACGACAGCATGCCGCCTGACGAAACACACGAGCCTGCTGCTTCTGCCATTCTATCTGATATGACACCTTGCTTTGGGGAAGACATAATAACAACATATTGTTGTTTGTCATTTCAGAAATAGCCTGTGTTGCAACTGAAGCGTAGCGACCACCAACTGGCCCCATGACATTCCTAAATACCATACGATGACATTGCATGTAAGTGTGCACACCCAGTCACACAGTTTATGACGTGAAATGATTTAAATTAAAAAGTATGGAAAGCTTTTTTTAAATGTTTTTTTTTAAATGACTAATTAGATCAAAATATTTTTGCAATCATTCAACATCATTTCCTTTAAACTGCTTACCAATATGGAGTTTCACCTGCAGGACCCTGTTTGGAAATTTTCAGCGCTTATTGTTTCATCCAAATTTTAGCTTTCATGGCAGATGATCTGACTTGTTATAGCATAAAGAGCACAGGCATTAATATTGACAGTTTCATGGAATTCAGTCTTCATTCACTGTAATATTTGTTTGTCTCAAGAGAACCTGAAATACACTCCACCCAAGTCCAATGTGAAAAGAGATATATTCAGAGAAATTATATTCCCTTTGTATAAATGAACGACATGATACGACAAGATATGATACTTTATTGCCCCCTTGGGAAAATTTCTCATGGACTCAAGTGCTGTCGCAGAAGCTGTTTATTTATATTTTTTACCTGGATCCTGATGGACGTTGTATGTTTTACTCATTAGTGCAATGCACTTACACACACTGACACAAAAACACTTTTAAAATCCTACATATGTGCATCCGCTCTCTTGTGTCATCCGGGTCCCATCAGCATCACTGCTGAACTCCTCTTTCTCGCATATTGAAGGGGCAACATTCCTGATTTCAAATACACAGCCACGTCCTGTAAATGACCTTTGCAGTAGTGCTTTAGCCTGTGTTGAATCAAAAAAGAAAAGAAAAGTAGTGCATTTAAAAATATCCTGTTCAAGATAATGCAGCTGTGCTTCAGACAGACTCAAAATCACTGGCTTTGTTAAGCAAAGCAATTGAATTTTAACTGCAACACTTTAAGTATATTAGACCCCGCGCTCAAGTACCATAATTTATAAACCTATCTAAAGGCAGTGTCAGACCCAGGCTGAGCAATGAGGCAGGATTGCCTGAAATGGAAAACCTCCATTTCTGCCTCATGCATTTAGTCATGTTATATGACCATAAGTGTAATTCCAGCCAGTGACACGAGAGAGGGGCCCTCTCTCTGCCCTCCATACCACAGACTGGCGGGAGACGCCAAACCAACAAACAGGAGGGAGGAAGGGGGAATTTTAATGTACACACTTTAATGCTTTATACCACACAAACACACACACACACACACACACACACACACACACACACACACACACACACACACACACACACACACACACACACACACACACACACACACACATTTTGCTATGAAGCTCTTGTAACAATAACTCCCCCCTGCCCCCCTCCCCCCCCCCC
>VURO01004318.1:102611-129331 GCA_015108175.1 Pelvicachromis taeniatus | reverse complement strand
TTTATTTAGTATTTGTTTTTTTTTTTTTTTTTCTCTCATCTTTTTTTTTTTTTTTTTTTTTTTTTTTTCAAAAATAAAAAAAGAAGCTTCACAGCTGCAGTATGCATCATCAGCCTGTGATAAATACAGTATGATTTTGGTGCATTTTTCTTTAGTGTGTTTCATTATTCACATTTGTTTGTTTTCTAGATGGCTTTTGATGTTCAGCTTGGGTTACATACATTCTGATCATTGCACTGGTCATTGCAGAAAACTACAAAAAATAAAAAGAGAATAAAAAAAACCTGTTTTGAGCATGGGACATTGTGAGGTTCACTAAATGTACTCATTGTGTTTCCTTACTTTTGGCAAAACTATAAGCTGGAAATCACAAATATTACGTGAATGGTCAACCAGTCTACATACTCATATAATATTCTTACTTTAAAAGATAGTTTGGCCCTGCCACAGACTGATCATCTGTCCAGGGTGTACCCTGCTTCTGGTGACTAAGGTTCATGGATGTCTTCTTTTCCTCCTGCCTGGCAGCTCCATCTTCAGCATTTTTTCCCCCCATATATATCCACTATCCCTGCTTTACATATGTCCAGAACATCTCAGTGTTGCTTCTCTTACTTTGTCTCCTGACTGCTGAACCTGAGATGTTCCTCTGACATACTTACCTCTAATCCTGTCCCTCCAGGAAAAACCTTAAAATCTATCGCCTCTAACTCCACCTCTTGTCTGGATTCGTGTGTCTGTTGTGGGAATGATTTTAAACTAGACACCCCTCATGACACAAGCTCTTCATTTATCCAGACTTGCGATTAACACAAGGAGTAAGACGGCATTTGCATGCATCTTAACTAGTTTCAAGAGAATCTTTGGGTGGCCACACTTATAATCAGTGTAATCCTGCACTGTTGGATTACAAGACTATCTTTTTCTTCTATAGTAGTGCCCATTTAACATGATGTTACTCATTTGTTTGGACTAATGACAAAATCTTTAAAAAAGGAAAATGGCATTGCTGAATAAATTTTGATCATAAACAGTGCCCAAACATTTATTGAATAAAATCATCTCGATTTGAACTTCAAAGACCTCAGCTGAAACCTACTGGTTAGTAAAGAAATCAAAAACATCTGTCTCTCTATGAGGAATACATAGTGCTATAAAAATGTGACAGTGACACAGGACAAACTATTTTCTAAACTCTGAATATGCAATCAGCTATGAGAGCAATGGGGCAAAGCTCAAATACCCAGAAGACTTATAGATCTAAAGGACACTCCATCTACTCGCTTCTGCACTCTACTGCTCTTGTCCCTCCCCTGAGGCTTCTCTTCCCTGCGTTCCTCTCAGTGAAGTCATGGAATCTCCCTAAATTCCCATCGGAGAACTACAGCTGCTCAGAAGACAAAGTGTCGAACAATGCATCGAGACACCAGTGATTTAGCTGGCTTCCGTAGAAAGGTGTTTCCCTCGCAAGAACCAACTGCATCTAAATATAAGAACAAAGACACAGAGCTGATACACACAGATTAACATGTAATTCACTATCCTTCATCACTATGACTATAAATTAATGTAAGGGTTATAATCAAATATATTTTAAATTTGGTACTAAGTAAGGATATACGCTATATGATTTTCCATTATAGTAAAAAGCAAAGAGATTAAGTTAAAATCTCTTAAATGAGCAAAACAGTAAATACAACAAAAGCCCATGATTTAACCTTTACAGTTGAGTAGTATATAATAAAACATACCCATAATTACTTAAATTCAAATAAGCTAATTAACTAACTATAGAGCAACAAGTGTGAGATAAATAACTGACTAAAAAGTACAATAGTTGAAGTGTAACATAGCATTGACTAAGGTTAGTAAGTACAAGTATATATAAATACACATACATAAGTAAACATCTCCCACCACTGATATGACATGACCATTAATTGTTGAGCTTTTCAGAGATGGTAAATTGACTGACAAACATTTACATGACCAGATTAAGCATGTTCCTTGATATTTCATGTAATAGCAATATTAATAATAATGATATGATCATAACAAAACATTTTTAAAAGGCATATTAAAGATAATGACATGATTGTAAGTACTGGACTTATATTTTCCTCATCTTCTTGCGGAAAATCTCAATATTAGGTGCAAATGCAGAAAGACCATTATTAGGACTAAAAAACATCTATGGGAGAGAAACACTAAAAGACCGGGAAGACAGCTTAAGTGGAGTATTGTTTTTTTCTTTTGGTTAAAAACACCTTCAGACTATCTAACCAAGTCAGAATCACTCTGAAAGAAGTAGATGTATCATTGTTCAAATCTACAATCAAGCGTTATCTTCATGAATGGATATACAGAGGGATCACAAGAAGGTGAATCCACCGATTACACTCATTAAAGAAAATGGGCATCTTTCCCACAATGTCTGACTATTCCTTTAGGCATTGAAATGCTAGAGGATTAAAGCTAGCCAAGACCTGCATGAGAAAATAGCTGACACGGGTCAAAGGTCACCAAATGTCTCAAAGTAAGGCGAAATAACAATAAGATAAATGGAAAAAAAGTTGATAAAAATGCACGTTTTAAATGCATGTTTGCTGTTGACGTGTTGACAGGTATGTCTCTCAGGGTGTCATCTGGCTTGCCTGAGGCCAAATAGTCTTCAGGTATCACTCACCTTTTCTATTCATTCTCTCTGACAAGCCTGGGAATTACCTAACTAAAGGGAACACATGAGTCTTCACTCTGCCTTCCGCATTTGCAATATTTTAATCTCTGCTGCTATCCTCATTTAAACTTCTGAGTACATTTTAAATATGCATTGGTGCTGCCTGCTTCAATAAACCTGCTGGGAAATATTTGATGATGTGCAAACGTGTGAATATTAAAGTTACATGCGTGCGGCTTTGAATGCGCTTTGCATGCTTTCGCTCAGCGTTTGATTATTGGGAGGGTCACTCACATCCTGGAGCTGTGAACTCCTTCAGCCCCACTTTCACTTCCTGGCACTGACAATAGAGCAAGGGTTAGAGGTGATGGAATGAAAGCACGGGAACTACTCAAGGTTAAATTCACCCGATTAAATCACTCCCCTGTGACAAATACTATGTGGGTACGCAGAAGCCCTAAAAATGGCAGGTCATTCAGCATTAATCAGATAGAAGTCTCTCAGATCACCACACAATAGCAGGAAGGAGATTACTTTCAGATGCTGACGATCTGCTACCTGCACAGTCCTTCTATCCAAAGCTTCCTCACAGTGTTAGCCTATTGCTGCTTTCATTTGCTCTGCACAGTGTCTTACTTGTGACATATACAAGTGTGCATGTGACATACAGCACATGTTTTAACAATAACTGCCTTATTTCCTTCATCAAGCAACACCCAAGCAATGCCAAGAGGATAAATGCGCACCAAGGTTCCTTAACTGACTTCACCTGCAACTCTGCAGCTGTTTAACAGTTAGACAGCAAGATAACTTATTTCTATCATAAAAGAGAGACAAAACAAAATTGCTTCATGGCCATGTAAACCACAACACATGTTACCACTGACTGTTTCCAGGGCCTTCATGTTGTCCTCGATTATCCCCACATTTGGGGAATTAAGTCGTAAAAGCACACTGATTGGCTGCTTCTTGGACACAATAATAGATTTATTGAGTTGTGAAATATGGATGAAGTTGAGGACATTGGAATTAAATGTCGTGAAGCTATTCTGAGTCATACACAGAAAGACATATTTGGGAACTATTTTCAACCAATTCAAGACTTCATATAGTTTCATATGGTTTGAGCGTATATCATTGTGATCTTCTTTATTATATCATAATATTACAGTACATGCCTTTATTAGTAGCAAAAAATGTTTGAAGTGAGACAAAAATTAGATTTTAAAAATAAGAAAGAACATTTTCACATTTCCGACACTGACTGAAGGCATCCAAAAGTTGCATGTGCAGCAGCTCCCTGCCTGTTTTTATCTAATAACAGTGACATCTTGAGGCTGTTGTAATCCTCCATACCTCCCTTCTGCTCCACCTACAGACGCCTGCACACTTTTCCTCCCTCTCTCTCTTTCTTTTCTACTCATCAGAAATGCAACAGAGCTTCATCTGACCTGTCCTGCCACTCTGAAGCGCGTTCTTGATCCTTTGGGTTTTTGGTGGGGTTTTTTTTTTTTTTTTAGAGCATTTGGTGAATTAAGCCGTTGTGTGATATGGCCATGTCCATTTCTGTCCAGAGTCTGGGGCTCATCTTACTCGCAGCAGTCCTCCTCCAGACCATCGCGGTCGCCGTCAGTTTTATGTACTTCAACAAAGTCCTGAACACGGTAAGAAATGCGTTTGGTTTGCGCGGAACGAATGAGAGTGAGTGAAAGGCGTGAAACAGGGTGTCCTGACATATTTCATGGGAACAAGCTAAGCTTACTAAGAACACAGATCATTATTGTGGCATGCGGCTCATACCTGTGGAACAAGATAAGTATGATCGAGAACAGTGGAACTGCATATTAAAATATGAACTCCAAATGACCTGGACCGCGGATATAGTCAGATAAACTATAAAACTGCTTTACCACTTTGATTTAATTGCCTCAGAAATAAACAAATTTTAAGAATAAAAATAAATGCGCTAGGAATATCTACTTTTTTGAAAATAGATTTTTTTTAGGCTACTCCTAAAAAGTCCAGTAATAATCCCTGCGGGAATTTTTGCACCCAGCGCCGGACAATGTGAGAGGAGAAAGTTGGGGCGAGATAACGTTCAACAATTGGAGGAAATGGGCTGTGACACCCTAAAGCAACGCATTTGAGAGACGGGTATACATTATGACGAGCTGAAAACGCCTTTAAAACATAATAATCACGGGAATCACACGTCTCCGCTCAGACACACTTGTGGCGCAAGGACATGTTTTTCGTTGTAATGCCGTTTCCAGCAAATTGTCGATTACAGGCGCGCGCGCGCATTATGTCTTAGCGTGATTACAGCAGACATGAAGAATTATAAGGCATTATAAGCACAGTTGTTCACCTCATGGACCTGCACCCAAAGCAGGCATTTTAAAGCAAATGTGCGCAGCCTTTCTATATTAATGATGGTTATGCCAAAGACATTTACACCGAGAGAAGATGTAACCTCATGCCCACTGCCTCCACTTTTATATTTACAAATCAGTTAGTAGGTAAGAAGAATTTGCACATGTGTCTAATTAGTTTCACCCTGTTTTACTTGTTTTACTCTCATAGATGCAGGAGAGTTTTTCCAGGAGCAGCATGTCCTGTCTTGTAAATCCAAATGTGAACTTCCTGGACGCGGCAGACAAGAAGAGCGACCCCTGCTGGCAGGTCACGCAACAGCTCCACTACTACTTAAAGAAGGTTTTTATTGATCTTTGTTCAGCTGAAATTTGATAGAGTTGTGTAGTTCTGTTTTATAATCAGACTATTTTGATTGTTCACTTTTGGAAGTCTCATCCTTAAAAAGGAAGTTTGCCATTATAGCTGGGTTTGATGCAGACTGGGTACTGAGGGGTTCATGGTGGTGACTTCCTTGCTGATTCTGTTTGAGTTAATTCATTGATTTTGTATTTGTTTGTATTTTAAATATCTGGTAATCTCGTTCACTTCCTCCTCTCTTATTATTCCTCTATTTTTTTGTTAGAAGATTGCTGAAAGATTCCAGATACCTACTCCTGAGAGAAGTAAGAACCATACCATTCAATGCCAATCACACTGTCATGCATGACTTCTTACACTGAAAATGTCCCATGTGTATGTGTGTTTAGTATCCTGTTTCATTTTTCACAGGGGTCCCTCTTCCCAAAGTTGCTGCCCATGTGACCGGCGTTGTCTCATCAGCAGAGCCTCCAAATTCAGAAAGTGAGGATAATTTTATCAATTACATTTGATTCTGAAATGCATAAGAAATGCATAAGAAACACATGAAACATGTAACACATGTGCACACTGCTTTACCTTTTCAAGGCCATAGGTTAGGAATTTTGCTTCTAGGCTTCCGAGGTTCCTTTCAGATTTTGTTACCTCCTCATACCTACATGTCTGTCAGGACTTGCATGTGTACAACTGCTTTCTCATACCACAGAGTTTCCTATGGTGCCTTTAAGATGAGTCATTAGTCTTTGGGAAAACAAAGAAAAAAGCTCATATATTGTCGACATAGATTTTTTCCAAGCATTGTATGCAATGGACTATAGATCCAGTGTACAGATACCTGCTGAGAGGAACAGCATGTAAAAGAAAAGCTTTGAAGCATGAAAGGAATTCACTTTAAAGGTACTATGTGTAGAATCCCATTTGTACCTTCATCGTGACTCTTCAAAAACGCAACTTTAAAAATGGCGAGCTTGTCTTCTTTTTTTGACCACAGTGGATGGATCTGCATGTATGATTTGGCAGAGACTTCTACGCCGGACACAGCCCACTCAGGGACTTTTGCATGTTTGGCAAGGTGCATTAAAACCAGTGTGGTCTTTATGTTAAAAAAAAGTACTGAACAACATCGCCGCAGTAAATAAGTGGGGAGGGCGGGGAAACAAGCTAGCGGCATGCATGACTTTATCTTATTTTTTTATGCTACCACTGGGGGGAGCCAGTCAAATATGTTCACATTCTAATAAACCTCTTGTATGTAGCACCAGCACGTGGCTGAACATTAATCTATTAAAGAAGCAGTTGTTGATAGCTGCTGGTCTGTGGGCAAATCTGTAAACATTACTTACCCACTGTACATGTTATGAACATTTGTTTATAATTTGGTCAGCAGTTTAACAGAACTCAATCTTGGCGCTTTAAATGTTTTTGTATTTCATTGAGTTTTCTATGCATATATACTATGTCTTAGTTTCTGTACGCTGGCTGTTCCAGGTTTACGGAGCAGCAAGGGGTACCTGGGAGAGCGCATCAGAGAGTGGGAAGGCCAGAGAGGCCTGTCCTTCTTGCAGAACATTGAGCTGAGAGGAGGAGAGCTGCTGGTGCCCAGAGCAGGCCTCTACTACATCTACGCCCAGACCTACTTCAAACTCCCCTCCATGGGGGAGATGGAAGGGGAAACAAGAGAGGAGCAAGGAGCTCAGCTTGTCCAGTATATCTACAAGAAGGTCAAATCTTTTTTACCTATTAAAGGATAACTGGTGGAGATGGTTAGCTATAGTTATAATTAGACATTTTACTATTAGTGTGTGTTTTAGTGAACAAGGATTGTTTTAAGATGTTCAAGTGAGAGCCGGGATTAAAAAGGCAGCTGAAGTGTTTACTCCAAGAAATCACTAATCATATTACATAGTTTTCTTGCAATATCTATATCTCTGTCCTCCGTGGCATTTAATTATGTGTCCTTTAAGGTTCTTAAAAGTAGACACTTTCTTTTTTCTTCCAAATAATATAAAGAACATTAAAAGCTCACAGCCTGCAAGTGTTACTTTACTTTCTTTGCTGTTTTTTGGGATGCATGTATCCTAATAGGATTTCCATTAACCTCCGTGTCAATCAGGACAAAATGAATTGACGTCAGTACAGCTGTTGCCTGTGAATTTAAACCAAGGAAAGATAGAATGCTTATATGCTTTATTCATGTTTTTTCTTTTCTTTTTTTGGTGTGGCCCACAGATGAGTTCCTACACAGCTCCCATCTTATTGATGAAATCGATTAGGAGTGTCTGCTGGCCTCGGGGTCAGGAGCCTGGCCTCTTCTCTCTGCATCAGGCTGGCACTGCCTTTCTACAGCCTGCGGATCGCCTCTTCATTACTGTTAGCAATGCTAGTGTCATAGAGATGGACGGTAGGGCAAACTACTTTGGGGCCTTCCTTGTGAGCTAAAAATAAGCTTCCAGGACTGAAATTTTTAAAAGGCGTGAGCAGAGGTGAAGCAGAATGTTGCTTGATAACATAAGTGGTGGTCTGATGGAACAGGACTGGAAGAGAAGACTGTAAGGATGGCAAAAGGACTTCTACGGGACCACGGGTCATGTATGACATTCCCGAAATGTCATCGAAATAAATCCAACGGTGGCCTTTTAATTGGTCAACCTAACGCAGGATGTGAATTCTGTTTTCAGGCCTGAGAAACTTCATGAAAGCCTAACGTATGGAAGCAAACATGGATTATGTTTTACATTCGGATAGAGGTGCATTTGGAACCATACAATAGATACAGATTTAAATGACGTCATGCGTGAATGCCCTCTATGAAGCAATCCATTTTGCCTGTAGGTGAAAAGGTTCCCAGCTGAGTTATCAGTCACTGGAAAGCCAGTGAAGTTGGGCACATGACAGATCTTACATCAAAAATTCTGACAAGATTTTACATGTTGAATATTCTGAATGAAGCTTCTTTCTCGTTTATGTCATCACTGTGCAATCTATTGAATGAATGTGGTATTAAAGAGATAAAGGGATTCTGAAGTTCTCAATACCTTAACAAAAGCACAGATGCATCTCAGAAAATTAGAACACCCATTAGAATTAGTACACCCAACAGAAATCATGGGAAAAACTGCTGACTTGATAGTCATGAGATGACAATCATTGATACCGTCTACAAAAGGGGTAAGCCATAGGATGTAATTCCTGTAAAAGCTGGAGATTCACAGTTTTGTAATAAAACCTACTCATAGAAAGTAAGGGAAGGGAAAAGTGCAGTAGGGAAAAAGGTGAAAGAACTTCACAAGTTTTGGACTGAGGCTGGAATCACTGCATCAGGAGCCACTACACGCAGGTGTCTTCTGGAAAGATACTACAGCTTTCTCATTCCTATATGAAATCACATTGGGATGAGAGGCAATGTCAAAGGGCTAAGTGGTCTAAAGTTTTCAGATAAAAGTAAAATTTTCATTTTAGTTGAAAATTAAGATCCTAAAGTCTGGAAAAACAAAAAACCCAAGGTGTTTTTTTGTTCGAAGGTCAGGCTAAACTTTATGCAGTCTGTGACGATTTGGGGTGCAAAGTGATCTCGTGGTGGTCTACCAGATTTTAAAGCTCTTCATGCTCCCACCAAGCTTTACAGAGACTCAGATTTTTTTTTTTTTTTTAGCAGGACTTACATTCCCAGAGTTCCAAAATGACTATAAAATGTTTTGCTCACCGTGTCAGTACTGTGACTTTTTTGCCAGCCAACTTACCTGACCCAAACCCCCACAGGGGTATTGTCAGGAGGAAGAAGAGAAGGGTAAGGGATAGCATACCCAAGAGATGAGCTGAAGGCTCCTATTAAAGCAACCTGAGCTTCAGGAACACCTCAGCAGTGACAAAAATGAATCCCTTCATTCATTGATGCAGTAACCTTTAGTAAAAGGTTAAATAAAACAAGGCTATAATGAATATAGAAAGTATGCAAGTTTACCTTTCTGAATTTCAATAAAAATAATTTTCATAATATTCTAATTATTTGAGATGTGCCAGTATATACTGTATTTCAAGTGTTGTCCAATACATTTTTACACTTTTATATGGAAATGAATTTAAATCTTGATCCCCCACATACTATATCCCTACATGTATCCTGATAACTACTGGACGGATTGCCATTAAAATTTAGTGAAGATGTTTATGGTTAATTAATTACATTTTAAGACACCATACTGAAAAAGTAAAAAACTATTGTTTAATTCATGTTGTAGTACATGTTTCCATAATATGGCAGTGAATGTTTCAGCAATAATAATCATCACTCCCCAAACAAGAGTTTTTACACTTAAAAAAAACAATACCAAAAACAAAAACTTAATCAGGGTTCAAGTAATGCCCAAAAGAAATACACTTTGAAACGCGCACGCACGCACACACACACGCACGCACGCACACACACAGAGGAAGATAGGTCATATTATAATCCGCCTTCTAATATCTTGTCAATAAAGAACCACCAAGGTGTATGGTTGGTCTTCAGTCTCTTTTTGGTCACTGGACTGGACTAACAAACATATTGTAGTTACAGCCGAGACGGTAAACACATACGCGGACAACACAGCATGTTGAGTTACGGAAGGGCGTCATTATGATTTAACCAAAAGGAAAGACAGTGGTACCAAATCTTAAATACTTGGTATCAAAAATAGTCTCTGAGTTGGTCTCCGATCAGTCTGGACACTACAAGTGTGAGGGAAAAAAAATAATTTTAAAAACAATGCATGGACAGCATGTTTTATCTTGTAAATGATGACCTATGGCTTCGGTTTATCTATACACACAGAGTCATGTACAATCCCATAATCAAAGCATAACAGAGTAACTGTTTTTGAAGACAGTCAGTTGAAGTCTAAAATGGCAATACTGTAAACAACTGTGTGTGCGCACTGGAGCTGAGAGGCTCTGTGTTAGTGCTCCTATTGCTATGCTAAGAACGGTTTTAGTTGTAATTTGGCCAATCAATCAGACTAAGTGCTCACAACCCAACAAGCGCCTCCCCACTGACATTACAGTAAATCTCACCAGGCACATACACACAAACACTTACACACATGCACACACACACACACACACACACACACACACACACACACACAAACAAACTGTGGAACCAGCCAAGTGCTTTGACATTATCTTGCTGCCTGTACAATGCCTGCATCAGTCAAGTTCATTAAGACAAATTCGTTAACATCCGACAGTACTTGGATTGAGTGAATTAACGAGCTAGAAAAGGCATACAGTCTTGTGTGAGACATACGATCTACATATATAAGTCACAAGAGTCCTTCACAATTATGGTGTGAACACACAGAGGGTTAGAGATTAGTAAGGGCTGTCCTGACACAACTGATGTATTTCTAAAGCTTAAGGACTAATACTCAAACATGAAAACTGCTGTAACCTTGATATGATGATGATGATGTAGTTGTTGTTGCACCAAATGTGGGGGGTAAGGGGGATTCACAGATACTCGAATACTTGTGAGTCTACACACACACAAAAAAAACTGTGATAAGTTTCTATTGCCTCTTAGAGTATGAATTTAAACAAAAAAAAGCACCTGTGATGTACAGAACAGCCTAAGAACCGAGTTTAAGTGTTAACTAGAGACAGGCAACAATAAACACTGGCACACAGGCACAATACAGGAGGCTTTGGCACACCCATGCTAGTCGTACTACTCATCATTTTCTGACACAGAAGGAAAGCAGATTACAGGACAGGACAGACCCATAGCTGCCTTAGATTTCCTTCCCCTCAATGGGGTAGGTACAGGTTTTCTGACAGACAATGATCAGCTGTCACATTCTATCAGCACCATGCTGTCTATTTTTGGAGTCCCAGCCTCTCATCCAATCAGCAACTCGAGGCTGTCCTCATAGTTGGGCTCTTGTGGGGGGCTGGGGGACAGGAAAGCTGTCGAAACGGGGGTCCCTGTTGCGGTGGCAACATTGAGGAGGGTGTTTGCGCGGATGCTGGTGGTTGCTGGGTTGCGGAGGGCGGCGGCTGCTGTGATGCTGGTGAGGTTTATACCAAGCGTAAGCCGTGTCTGTTCTAAGGCCTTCTCTGGCACTGCAAAGGCCTCCAGCTTTTTCTCACCATTGGCCATGTAGGAATTCTGGCAACCGCGACAGATGCAGTCCAAGCATGCCTGAGAAAGATCAAAGAAAACAGACAACAATGTTACTCTAGCTACACGGGACCAGCTTGGCACAAAAGCTGCAAAGCTCTCGGTTTCTGATACCGTAACAAAGGAATAAAAAAAAAAAATCTGCCTTTAGCAGGTTTGAATATCACTGTATTTACATTTAAAATGCAAAGATACAGTGATATTAAAGTATCCTAACCAAATAAAGAGGATTTTTGTTAACACATCTAAAAATACCACAAGCGTTAAACAGGTCTATAAAGACATATTTTTACTTCAAATAAAACTTACAAGCCCTGATCAGAGCTAATGAACTGATCAGCTTCATCCTATAGCGGACTAATACATTGTCTGTTTTCCCATTACATGTTTTCTTCGGGTTAAAAACAAAAGTACTAAAACATAGTTGTCATATGTTTACACTAACACATTAAAAATAGCAGCATGAACAATCTTCACAAACTCGCATAATGACAGCATTACACTTTAAGTGTATAATGTGCTCATTTAATAAATTAATGGTTTCACCTTGCGGTTTGAATAACAGGGACAACGCTGGCCCCTGCAGGTCAACACAGATGGATTCTGAGTGGCTCTTCCACATTTACAGCCCTTCTTCTCCACTGGCTTCTTATAAGGGGGCCTCGCAGGTGCTGGAGGTACCAGGCAGCCTGCCATCAGCCGCTGGTCTTTGCTTCTTTCCTTTGTCTTAGAAGCTCCACCAGTGCGAGCCTTGACATGTGGCTTCTTAGGGCTGGGCTCCGGATGTTTCCTGGCACCTTTATTGTGGTTCGGAGCAGGTCGACTGGGTTTAGGTGGGGCTCCGTTGGGAAGCGATGAGTATGTGTGTGCTGGTACAGTTAGGGAAGGCGTGGGTGGCTGTGTGTGCAGTGTGTGAGAGGGATTAGGAGTGTGTGAGTTTGAGGAAGAGCCCTGCAGGATAGAAGCAATCGGGAGAGGTTTCACTTTTTCCCTGTCACTCTCTGAATGAGATCGTTTACGGTTAAGGCGGACTGGCGGGGGCTTGGAGGCTGAAGGAGGGTCAAAAGAAGATGTGTGTGTGTGAGCACCATGGCCTGCCACTGTATTAGTCCTGCCTGTTTGAATCTGTGTGTAGTTGTGAGCTGCATCCAGCTGTATGTACATCTGAGTGTGTGCTCTGTCCATAGCTGTGTGTGTGTGAGTATGTGTCCTAACCGGCTGCGTATGAAGAGAGTCTCGACCAGGTTGAAGGGGATCCAATGTCTGTAACACCTCCTCCACACTGAGGAGCAACACCTCCCCCTCTTCCAGCTCCCTGCTACTTGAATCCCCATCCCTGAGTGAGCACACAGTGCCTGATGTTGGGGCTAAACGTCCAGTGGTCAGACTCAGCTCTAATCCTCCACAACCGGTATTGGATACAGACAGGCCTGCCTGTGGCTGCTCCTCTACCAGCTCGCATACCTCCAGCTCAGGAGACGAGGGATCTAGGTCCTCCAGCACTTCTCCATTGCATTCCTGTGGTCCATTGGAACAGGGAGGATCAGAGGAAGAGCTCTGAGGTACAGCTGAGAGCTCTGCAGGAGCAGGTGGTGCCTCTGTGGGCGTAAGGGACTCAGGAGCAGAGGGATTCACATCTTCGTGCACTTGACTTGGTTCTTCCATCTCGTCTTTGTGTGACAACAGCACCTCTTCTAGCAAGGCCATTACCTCTGGAGACCCTCCTACATGGTTGCTGACACACGACAGCAACGGTGAATGAATTACATAGAGGCAGAGCTTCCTGTAGCACTGCACCAGTAAAGAGAGCTGTTTGTTCTCCTGGAAGGAGGAGTGGTCCTTACAGCGGCTGCATGGTGGCCTTATCTGCATTTTCTGGCCTTTACAGCCCAAGCAAAGATAATGCTGACACTCTGGATGAGTCTGAGAAATCGGATCCTGAAGCAGTTTACCTGAGAGAAAAACAAGAAAATACACCTGTTTAATACGGTTGAACAAAGGCACAGTTACTGTGGCACAGTATATACCGTAGCTGGTCATGAGTCATTTATACCCCGCTTCACCTCACATAATCATAGCTTTATAGAAACAGCTGTAATCTCAATGAGCTACAATAACCATTTCTTAATTATCATTCTTACAAATATATGTTTGATAAATTATTTTTTTTTAAAAAGAAAGAAAAGAAGCAACAACAACTAGAAACCAACAACTACAGCATAGTGGATTATAAATTCACTTGGCAAATAAAAAGTCCTGAGTTCAATTCCAACTGGAAAGACAAATCCCTTTGGGGTTGGGTCAGGAAAAGCACCAGCTTTGCCAAATTAAACATGTGACAAGGGAGCAGCCAAAAGTATAAGCATATATTATTACATCCTATAATTATATATCACTACCACAATATCACAAAGATGGAAAATATCTTGCTCTGTCTGATCAACAGTCAAGAACTCAAAAATAATCCAGTCAAAGTGAAAAGAATTAGAGAAAGTGGCAATTCATCAATGTGGAAAAACCTGGAACAAGTTCTTAATTGGTTAAATTAATATCAAAATATTTGATAAATGGTTCCATTAATGAACTTAACAATTTATTGACTCTACATATCAACTGATGCCATTTCAGTAAAGCTAGAAAATATTTTTTTGCCGTATAAATATAATTGTGTAATTTAGCCAGAACCATATCTGTACCAAACCTTTTTGTTAATAAGCAAATAAGAACCAAATGGGCTTAACAGAAACATTATTGATCTTTACTGCTTACATAACCAAACATGCAATTCTGACTGAATATTTCAAAAGAGAATTAAGCATAGCAAAACCACTGTCAAATAATAGGGAAAGGTCACAAATGTTGTCGTGCATAACTGTCAATATTGCCCGTCTCCTCAGTGCAAGCTGTGTCAGCTCATATATTGCACTAGCCAAGCCAGGCTGGTAAATAAAGCATGAATAAGAAACACATGGCTCTGCAGCAGGCACAACAACGGAGCAGTCATCTGTCTTGTCAAGAGGACGGATGACTGGTGCTCCAGCCTCGGTTGCCAAGGAGACCACGGCGACAAGCACGACAATCGTGTCACAACTGCTGCGAGCACACGCACGCCCACGGACACTTCAGTCAATATTAATGATAATTATTTCTTAATGCAATTCAGCCAATATATAGCTCAAGACCGAATACAGTGTCGCAAATAACATAAAAGCTGGAATGAAAGTGTGTCGTGTTGCTATAATATTCTCAAATCACTTACCACAGACAAGACATGAGAGGGACTTTCGGAAGAAGGGCAGTAGTTTGTACATCTCTGCGAAGGAATGAGGCTGCCGTGGGTCGCACTGCAGCACGGCCCGGCTGGCAGACACGTAGAGAGCGGTTGCATTAACTGGGTTCATGGCGATGTGCTCCGCAGCCTCAGGGAAACACGGTCCGAGGAAGGAAAAAAATCCAGCGGCTCGTCGCAACGTAAAGAGAGCCCAGCCTCAGGGTGATGGAGGGGATATAAATTGGCCTAGCGACGCAACAACCAGTCACTCCAGTGTGCCAATAGAGATGTTAATCATGAATCAATAATATATACAATATGAAACAACGACCATGGTGAGGTGGTTATCGCTAAACGCGCACGTTAGCTAGCTTGGCAGGTGGCTACCTAAGGTTAGCATCATCGGTTCGCAGTCACTACATTTAACCAGCGAACTCTTTCATATCAGTTACAGTTCCTGCTAATTCGGACCTATTAGAGTTATAATTATACTCATCGCCAACAAAGTCTAAGGGCAAACGCTGACTCGAATGAGCAAATCACCCATAATTAAACGGTTAGCATTACGCAGCTAACGTTAGCTTACCGCATCAGCCAGACGTTTTGCACAAGAGCTCATCGATGATAGCCATAGAGCCAATCTACTTTACAACTCAGTCTCCTCGTCGATGTTTAACTGAACAACGGGCTGACGCGATCATGAATTCGCCGGGTCAGAAATCCGGTAACAGATTCCAGGCGCGCACTTGATGTAAACAAAGCTAACCTGCTAGCGTTAGCATGGCTAGTCGATTTAGCTAGCGAAGAGTCAACCGTATCACTAACCCCCCTGGGTGGCTTTATACGTCGCACGTAGGACCAAACTGCGACCGGCTAAGAAACATTCTGCAATTTTGGTACGTTTGGCTGTATTGCTCGGCGAGAGGTGAATGAAACATAGCTAACTTGCCGTTTTGCAAATGCATCAATCATTCGATTTTCCACTTTTCCTCGCATCAACCCCTCTCGACAGGCAAGATCATCACGCGAGATTTCCACTAGTTACCGTGGTTACCGCAGCTCCTTTCCCGTGTCCTCCATCGTTTTATTTCCTCACTATAACGATTGTAATTGGTCATAAACTATGTAGCAACACGCTACTTAAAATTATTTTTTTATTTTAATAAGAGGGTAGAAAACGTACTTAATCACGGGGCTGCATGACAATTTACATTTTTAGGAATTTTACCAGTTTTGTCATTTATGTGTAGAATACATTTTTAATTCGTAAATAAACGCTGACTCATAGGCATTCATGTTTAAGAGACTTTCAAAAGGAGGATAATTTAAGCTTAAAATATATATTACAGAAACTTAATTTGATCATTTTCTGGTTTGTATTTAAGAAAAACAATTAACTGTCTCATTCTCCCATTATATTGTGTTACACTATTTTAATTCATTGCACGACGCATGTCACTTGTATTGATAGGTATGTTATTTTATTTTATTCTATTTTTATTGTATTGTATTCTATTTTATTATATTATTGTGCATTGTTTTTCTTTATTTTCATCTTGCCGGAGCATGCTCATGACAAAAGAATTTCCCTCGGGATACGTTCTTATCTTATCTTATTGTCTTATCTTAATAAACCATAAAAAAAAAAAAACATCAGATTTGCCTATCCCAGGCATAGGCATCTTTTAAATGTAATTATCCAAACTATTACAAAGGCAATAGATTAAACCCTTGTGAGTTAATAAAAGCATTTATTATTATTTTATTACACATGATATTAAAGAGGGTTAAAATGAGAGAAACTGGGTTCTCATGAATGGATATATTACTTTTGTCATCATTGTTTTCTCAGAAAAAGATACTGTCACTGGACTGTAATGTGAGTGTGACAATGAAGGAGAAATATAATTATATAAATAAATAGAAAACCGAATTTATCGTCTTTTGGTAATATGGGTAACAGGGTTGCATTGGTTAGAGTGTCACACTCAGTCGAGTCAGAAAAGATATAGCTAAAAATATAAAAAATATGTCAAAGATGACTGACCTTTGGTACACCCGTGATGTTAGCACAAGAGTCATGTCAATTCACTTCTTTGTCATCCCATCTCACCGTTTTGTCTCCTGCTTTTACAGGAATGTGCATATGTTGAGGTACACAAGGTGCAGAACATATCTAGATGTTAAAAAACGTATGTAACAGTGCGAAGAGGTATTAACAAAATAAAAACAAAAAAGGTGGCTTTACAACTTATTTTAACTGTTATACTTGACATGCAATTTGGCGATCACGAAGTTGGGGGTAAGAAAAAAAAATGCCACTGGGGAAGGGGGTTCCCGGGAGCTATTTTTTGTATTTTAAATCGTATTTTGGAATCGCTTTTGTAAAAAAAAAAAAACTACGTTTAGGGCAGGTATAATTCACACAGCAAATGTATGTTTTAGTAAATAAACCTGCAACTGTAGAATGACAGCGCTAAAGCTGGCAGGAAGGTCTGCTTTACAATATAAACTCAGGGCATAATGTCCCTGTAGCCTGACATCCAAGGTGGGCAGAGCTCCTGCTCACCAGCTGTTGCGAAGACTTTCTGTTTTCTGATTGGCTGCACGAGCTCGCCCCCCTTTCGCTATTGGTCCAAAATTCATCATTTGATTCCCACCCGCTGGGGCGCTTGCAAGCCTAGCTTGCAGAAAATAAAGACCAACTACATTATTTTGAGCAAAGTGTATGGAACACGATAGAGAGGAATCAACTCACAGCTGCAGTAGGTGAAGTGGAAAGTGAAATAACTAAAGCAAAAATCCTCAAGTAATGTGTTTTTCAAGGCAGCAGAAGATCACAAAAATTTCCCTAAACTGGCAGCATTTGACCAAGTACAGACATCTATGTGTCATATGATTTGGTATAGTGGACTATATAAATATGCTGAGAACAAATGTAAAAATGTCGAAAATACACTTCATTCTGGGGTTTCAGGGACACACATGGAATTAGGGAAAAAAGTTTTTAATAAGCCATTCTCTACTGCTCATCCAGGTCAGGATTGCAGCTGGGCTGGAGTCTATCCCAGCTGTTGTGGGGCAAAGGATTTTACAATTTATAGGGATTTTATTGTCATTCCAACGCATGTATTCTCATGAGTTGAAATTAAAATTTGCACGCATGTCAGCCTTTTCTTTTTTTATTATAAAGGACATTTTAAGTTTAAATAAGATGTAAAACAAACATGTGAAGAGGATAATGCAAAGACACAAGTGATTTATCATATCTGTTACCTCTGGCTGCAGCAGAGACTGCAGAGCACCAGCAGAGTTGAACAGTCTTACATCCTCTGAGAAAAAGATCCTGCTCTAGATCACAGCTTCCTGCCTGAAGGGGAGTTTTTCAAGAAAGAAGAGGCCATTTCTCTGCATCCGCTGGTGATGTCTGTGGTGGTGGCGGTGTTGGGGGCGGCTGCTGCCAACAATCATCCTGGCAGCTTTCACCACCCTCAGCAGAGCCTTCATCTCTACCACAGAGAAGCTCCCATGCCACACAGTAATGCAGACGAACAGGACACTCTCTACCTCACATCTATAGGAAGAGGACATTTGTAAGTGTATTGCAGAGCTAATGCTTAGAGACAGGAAACCATTCACCTTCACATCTACACCTACAGCCAGTTCAGAATCACCAGTTAACCTAGCATCCCTCTTTTTGAACTGGAGTTGGAGGCTCGCAGAGTCACTCAGACATGCAAACTACACACAAAGGCCCCTTTAAGAATCACTTAAATTAAATGATGGAATTACTGAGTTATATTCCAGATGCTATTGTGACACATCTCAGGAGTATTTGAGGGCTTGGGAACATCTTGAGACAAACCTCATTTGTTTGGGGTGATGTAAAGGCAAAAAGCAAGTATGGCTCTATGGTTCCAGTCTTCCCTGATTCTGGTGCATAGTTCAGAACTATATAGATTCTGCGGGCCTGGTGTTTTCATACTGACAGATGGCTCCCAAGAATGAAGTGAAATACATAAGAAAAGTGCAGCAGATCATCTGTTAGTATGCACTATATCCCCTGACAGTTGTATCGAAGTAAACGGATATTTAAAAAAAAACAGCAAGACATAAATAAATAAAATAAAATGTTTAACAGAAAATTATTAAACTCAGAAAGGGTTTTTCCTGCCGCTTTATGGACCGACCGTCTACCGGGGACACTCCAGTCCACTTGGTGGCGCCCCAACGCTGGTTTGTCAACCGACATTAAATACTAAAGAAGAAGAGCTAACTCGCACAGCAATGATGGCGGCCATCAGTGTTGCTCGAAGCAGTTGCGGGCTGATAAATGGCTTGAAGGTGTCCTTAAGGAGCGTGACGCGAGTAAAATATGGAGCAGTATCTGCAATAGTGCCGCAGATGAGTCTGCACCGGTCGTGCCGCTGGTATTCCGTCAGTCACCCGTCCGTTAAAGAGCGGATTGACCTGAAGCGAGAGGCGGCACTGCAGGGGGGAGGTCAGCAAAGGATAGAGGCACAACATAAAAGGGTAAAATCAGCTAACGCAGACGCAGGCTGTTATTTTTTTTATATTAACACATATTTCCTTTAATTGTTTGCATTTTGTATAATATAATATGCTTCAAATGTATTGGCAGCCAGGAGGTCGGTGTGTTAAATGTCAGGCTCAGAGGCTCGTTTGTTTTGCTTTTCTCTCTCACACACACACACACACATATAAGTAACCTTTAAACAAAAGTTTATTATTATTTGTTTTAGCCCTGAAAGGGTTCGTTTTATTTAATAAACGTTTTTTTAATTATGTTTTTAAGTTGTGTATATAACTTTGAAAACTTAATAAAGCACGCAACACAGAAACAAACATGCACGAAAAAATTTCAAATTTAACAGACACACAGATGCATAAATCTTCCAGGCTTAATGGTTTAGGATTGCTACAGCAGAAATAATTGTAAGTTAATAAGGGACTATTTAATCCATTGTAGGTGACGTTCAGCATGGGGAGTGTATGTCAGTGAGGGTTTTCAACACTTGATTGATCAAACATTGATCTAAAGCAACCAGACATTTAAAAACCATAACCTTTGCAGTGTGGCTGGCAAAATTTCTGATGGGTGACAGATTTGATGCATGATTGTAATAAATTTACCATTGTGATGCGGTCCAGGGTAAGCTGACAGCCAGGGAGCGAGTGCAACTACTGCTTGACCCTGAATCCTTTGTAGAGACGGACATGTTTGTGGAGCACCGTTGCGCCGACTTCGGCATGGAGAACGACAGAAACAAGGTAACAGGTCACGCACAAATTCCTCTGGCAGCATCCTGTTTCTTATTTTGCAACATTTTCAGTGAATTTTGATTGTATTTTTCCTCTCTTAGTTCCCCGGTGACAGCGTTGTAACAGGCCGAGGTAGAATCAATGGCAGGCTCGTTTATGTTTTCAGTCAGGTACAGTGTACATGTATTGTACAGAAAACCTACGTGTGTGGCAACTGGAGTTTATGTGACATTCTCTTTGTCTTGCACTCTGGTTTATTTTTGCAGGACTTTACAGTTTTTGGTGGCAGTCTATCCGGAGCTCATGCACAGAAGATCTGTAAGGTATACAGATGTTTCACAGTAGTATTAAACATCTCATAGTTATGTTGCATGTCAGCTTTATGGGTATATTTGTCTTTGGTCATCTTCTCCCCATTTGATGTGCCACTTTTAAATCGAATCTGTGGTCAGATCATGGACCAGGCCATGACAGTTGGGGCTCCGGTAATCGGGCTGAACGACTCTGGAGGAGCTCGGATCCAGGAAGGAGTGGAATCTCTGGCTGGATATGCAGATATATTCCTGGTATTTTATTTATATATTTTTGTGCAGACCCTTTCATGTAAATCAATTTAAAATGTCAAGTTTTGCACGTGACGATTTTTGAGCTCAGCACAGCTTGAAGCCCTACATTTTTGTGGGTTTAACATTCCGCATAAATGGCGGGAGTCACGTCCGTAAATTTATCATCAACGGTTGGTGTCGTATTTCTGACGCTCTACGTGTTCCTGTTTCCAGAGGAACGTGATGGCTTCAGGAGTCATCCCTCAGATCTCCCTCATCATGGGTCCGTGTGCAGGAGGAGCCGTGTACTCCCCTGCTCTCACAGATTTCACCTTCATGGTTAAGGTATGTAGCTGACATAGTAAACTCCTCTGTAGGAGAAATATTAGTTTTATGCTATTTAAGCTGCAAGAAATATTAAAAAGTAACTTGGAAGAGATGCATTCAATTCCAATATGCACAGAAACATTTGTATTTGTGTGTTTAGGACACGTCATACCTGTTCATCACAGGGCCTGATGTTGTCAAGTCTGTCACCAATGAAGATGTGACTCAGGAGGAGCTTGGTGGAGCCAAAACTCACACCACCGTGTCTGGTCAGACTCTTTTTAGATATGTGGATGTTGAAGAGTTTTGTAAACAAAGCAATCACTGGCACTTTATCAGCACTGACTTTACAGTTACAGGTCTGAGCAAAAGTCTTGAGCCACCCTTCATTTCTTTATGTTTTTCTTGTAAAGGAGGCAGGCTTTGTTCAAACTTGTTTAAAGTGGTCTTGAGCAGTAATTCTCCAGGATATCTGAAGTTTTTTCGAAGTTTTCTTTAGACATTGGCTGCTTTTTCTCTCATTTTCAGTCCAGTTCTTGTACCTGACTTTTGGAAGAGGATTTTGTTTTTGGTAGGGGTGTCATTCTAGCATATAAAGGCACCTAATTCATTGGATGAGCAGGTGTTGTGTCTAAAAGTGTCTACAAAACACTTTGGCAGACATAAAATTGTATGTTTTGCACCAAGACGTGATTCCCAAAAACTGGATAAGTGTAGGACAAAACAAGAAATAACAGATCTAAAAAATATCTACTGCAATTGAACAGCACCTGAAAGTCATGTTGTTAAGAAATTGGAAAAAAGAGACCTCAAACCGTTTACAGCCATCTGTAAAACACAGTGGAAGCTCTTTTGTGGTTTGAGGCTGCATTTCAGCCAGTGGTTTTAGAGATCTTGTCAGAATTGCTGGAGTTATGAACACAGAAAATGAACGTAGTGCACGATGGAACTATCGTGCACGCCCAGCTGGAAAGCTTCTGATTGGAACCAACTTTTCCAGACAGACTGCCAATTCAATAAAAGCATACCTGAATAGAAAACACACGCTGGAACCTGGTCTTCAACCTTATTGAAGCGATGGGGGAGAATTCAGTTGATAGAGAACAAAACGCCGCCAACATCCAAAGAAGTGCTTTGAATGTCTTTCTTTGAAGTTCACGCTGTGTTGAAAAATAAAGGTAGTCATACCAATTATTGACTTTCATTCTTGTTAGAATTGTACAAACCTACTTTTGCTTTATTTAGTTTGTTTTCATGTATGTTTGCATGTTTCCCAGCCCAATATACAAAAATTTGGGGGTGGTTTAAGACTTTTCCACAGCATCTTTTAAAAATCTGTTTAGCAGATGAAATATAATTGAGGGTTAATGCTTAAGTCAGCACGTTTAACTCATCTGAGAGAAACTCTAGTTAAAATGTCTTTTTGCTTGTTCGCAGGTGTGGCTCACCGTGCTTTTGAGAATGACATTGAGGCTTTGCTCAATCTGCGAGAGTTTTTCAACTTTCTGCCACTTAGCAATCAGGATCCCGCACCCATCAGGGAGTCCCATGACTCTAGGTAGGCAGTCACCTTTGCTCTGATTGAACTAATCACAAATCCCTTTCTTTTTTTGTCTTGATATATCTCATTCGTTTTTCAGCGACCGTCTGGTACCATCATTGGACAACATCGTCCCAGTAGAGTCAACTAAAGCCTACGACATGTTGGATATAATTCATGCAGTATGTGCACAAACATACACCTTCTAATGTGTACCCTGACATCTCATTTCCTTTTTGTGTGTGTTTAAAAAAAAGTTCCTTTTCTTAATCAGATAGTAGATGAGAGGGACTTCTTTGAGATCATGCCCAACTACGCCAAAAACATTGTGGTGGGATTTGCCCGTATGAATGGACGCACTGTGGGCATTGTGGGTAATCAGCCCAAAGTAGCGTCAGGTAAGAGAAATACGCGAATAGCCAAAAGTTAAAAACAAAGTACTCTGGTGAGAACAAGTGGTATAGTTAACTGCTGTCAGCTATTCAGTCCATTGTGTCCTTGTCTTGTTTGTCAGGCTGTTTGGACATCAACTCCTCAGTGAAGGGAGCCCGATTTGTTCGCTTCTGTGATGCTTTCAACATTCCCATCATCACCTTTGTGGATGTGCCAGGTTTCCTGCCAGGTATTCTTAGATAATATCCTCGTGCATGTACAGAGGCTGCAGTTGTGTACAGCGCATGTTCCTCATGCTGAAGTTCATGACTTAATCGGTTTAGTTTAACGGCCAGTGATTCGCTGGTGATGAGACTGAACAGACCACCTGTAGAAAATCTGATAGTCCAAACTTCCATCCAATAAAACTGCTGTGTTTTCTCTCAACAGGCACAGCTCAGGAGTACGGAGGCATCATCCGACACGGAGCCAAACTGCTTTTTGCCTTTGCAGAGGCCACTGTCCCAAAAATAACCATCATTACCAGAAAGGTGTGTGAGGTTTCTCTTGCACATCTGGTTCAGCTGTATGTTGCTTAATGTCCTGCCTACAAAAAGCACCTCCAAGTCCAGTGAAATGAAACTGCTGCGTTAAACTGAGAGCAGTGATGCTAACTCAACACACCAGTGTTTTTTTTTTGTTTGTTTTTTGTTTTTCAGAATAAAAGCCTCTAATAATTTCACTGGAATCTTTTGTCTGAATCGGCTACAAAAAAAAAAATTGTTAACTTAGCCTGTTATCAGTTTTGACTCTTTTACATCTGCATTCATTTACTGTCTGAAATGCTGTTTGCTGCTGAATTAATCCTTTTATTTTGGTCTTTGCACCCAGGCGTACGGAGGAGCCTATGATGTGATGAGCTCAAAACACTTGAGAGGAGACGTGAACTACGCCTGGCCTACAGCTGAGGTCGCCGTCATGGGTGCCAAGGTACACATTACCTCTAGGCTTTTTGTTTGTCCCTTTCTCTCTGCTTCCTTTATTTTTACAGTGTTACCTTTTTTTTCCCCCTCAGGGTGCCGTTCAGATTATCTTCAGAGGAAAGGAGAACCAGGCAGAAGCGGAGGCTGAATACGTGGAGAAGTTTGCTAACCCTTTCCCAGCCGCCGTCAGAGGTAAATCTTCTTTTTTTCCCACTCGTCCTGCTCTGTATCTGCTCACAGTGTATACGCCAACAAACCGAGTACATCTTTATCCGAATGTGCTTGTTTTAGGTTTTGTGGATGACATCATCGAGCCAGCAACAACTCGCAAGAAGATCTGCCAAGATCTAGAGGTGCTAGCAAGCAAGAAGCAGGTCAACCCCTGGAAGAAGCATGCCAACATTCCTCTGTGAAAACTTTCTCCACATTAATGCTATGGAAAGGCACTTGTATTGAATTTTACATTTCAAATGAAATGGGGGTTTTTTGCAGACAGCAGGTCAGCAAACTCAGTTTTCACTGTTTTCTCTCACCCCCCTTCAGCAGTACCTCGTGACATTGGGAGCCTGTCTAGTAAATATTTACCACTCCACTGAAAGCAGCAAGTGAAGATCACTCCTGGTTTCTGTTAAGTGTAATTGATTTTGTATTTGTAGGAAATACTAGAGCACTCTCAACAAAATCAGGATGTGTATCTTTACCTCTTTATAGTTTATATTAAATCCCTAAATAAAATCTGAAATGAATGACCCCCGTAGTTGCACACAGTGGCCATATTGGCGACTACTGTTGATATGAGTATCTAAGAGGCCAGAGATTTACTAAAGTTTGTTATCATGTGCAATGTTTTCAAAGTTGTTCATGTACTATATATCAGTTTGTTTTTTTACAGTTCGGTGCTTTCAAAGGCACTTAAAGCATTTGGTGTCCTCCATTTAGGTCAAGGAGACGTCCTTACCAACAGGAACTGTGCCTTTTCTCTGTGGCAGGCTCTGTACTGTCATCTGTAAAATAAATCATGGCCTCAGTATTCTGCGTATTCATTTATTTTTTCCGTTGTTTTAAAAGTCATGTTTACAAAAGGCGCTGGATCGTAGCTGGTAGAATCTCAGACATTGTTTTAAGTGTGCACGATCAGATCTGGCTCCCACAACAGACACAAAATGGGATGGAGCTGGTGTAGTCTCAGGGTTTAAGGGTAAATGGTAATAGCTGAATCAGTCACACAGCTTTCAGTAACTTAAAGGGTATGTTCAAAATAGATCAACTGTTTTTGATTTAATTTAGTTTCAGTTTCCATTTTATGTCCATCAATACCTCTTCAGGCAAACATTTTTTACTAAGCTATCAACTACTAAAATTAAGGATAAGGGTTAACTAAACTATTAAAAATCTAATTTTAGTGAATTATAACTTTGCTCTTGATCACCCTTTTGGCCTTGACCTCTGTGTTCCAGGAAATCTTAGTGTTTCAGCTTGCCAAAGCATTATGGACTGCTTCCAACTCTGTAGACAGTTTGAGGAGAGACATTTTCTATTCTAGCATGACTGTACCCTACTAAACAAAGCAAGGTCCATAAGGAATAGTTGGCGGAGTCTGAGAGCTCTGACCTCAACCCCCATCAAACACCTTCAGCTTGAACAAGAATGGACACCAGGTCCGACCTCACAAAGATCTTCTACATGAATTTCACCCCAACCGGTCGCAGCAGATGGCCCCGCCCCTCCCCGAGTCTGGTTCTGCCAGAGGTTTCTTCCTGTTAAAGGGGAGTTTTTCCTTCCCACTGTCGCCAAAGTGCTTGCTCATAGGGGGTCATATGATTGTTGGGTTTTTTCACTGTATGTATTCTTGTAGGGTCTACCTTACAATGTAAAGTGCCTTGAGGTGACTTTTGATTTGGCGCTATATAAAAAAAATTGAATTGAATGGGCAAAAAAGTAACATGTAGGTGGCTTAAGACTTGTCTATATATTGTTACTTGGTTCAGAAGACCTATAACATAGAACATATAAAACTAGTACTCTGACAAAGGCCTAACATATTCAATAATCTAAAAAGAACAAACCCGAAATCCATATTGTGTTTTTAAGGAAGGTTAACTTTTCAAACATCACATTAAACAGAAAAGTGGAAAGCTGTATTGGACAACAACAAACATTAGGCCCATGAATTGATTACAGATTTTATTTTATTAAAAAGAATTTAAGTTCACAGAAAAAAACAAACAAACAAACAGGCTTTTACAGGATTTTGGGGCAAATGATGTCAACTGCACTGCAGAAAAGATCCAATTGTCTTTGATATTTACAGGACTGCAAACGAGCCAGTGAATAAAGGCTGTAAATATTGAACTGGGGGGAAGAGGGAAGCATGGCTGAACACATTCAAAACACATTCAAACAAATCTGTCATACATAAAGATCCATCACTGCACTGGATATGAACAACAAATCTTCCATCTTCTGAATCTGTTAACACTGATTGCAGGTAGCAAAATGTTTTAACCTGTAAAATGAACAAACTGAAGAGATAACCTGTCGTAATACTGAACTGTGAAACGATTACAATCAGACCTATAGCGCGTGAAAGCTGGTATCATTGGTAACCGTTGGATATGACTTACAGGTGTGGAGGGGAGGGGCTAGAATATACTTTTTAGTATGTAGGCCACAATTTGGCAACAAACAAGGTACATATCCAAGAAAAAGCTGTACAAACATCAGACAAAAACAAAAACACACTTGATTTAAAACTTTAGTACTAAAGCTACAGAATTGAAAATATGTTTACTGTCTTTTTTTTTTTTTTTTTAACATTTTTTTTTTATTTCT